>DWHP01004527.1:0-12513 GCA_018247895.1 Parnassius honrathi
GGGTCTCCGGTTCTCTACACTCACCATACGAAATACGGCAGCATTAAGCTACTATTTCACGCTGGTATTCTGTGAGATCCATGTTTGAAGTTGGCATTTACTTTTGCTAGCGATACGCCCAGGCTTATGGGTATGCTGTTGTATCTATTTTTACATTTTTAAAGAAAAATCTCTAATTTTTAGATAAAATATAACTCAGATCACTCCTGGCATTGCTCTCTATCTGTTTATAAAGTTTTATTACAGTATGTTCAGCCGTTCCGAAAATTATGGACAGATAGATAGGCAGTCAGACAGGCAGACAGACGGTTAGTGGTGTCAATGCGCGAGACGCAGTACCATACGTCTAGCACCGTTGATGCTACGCCTATCTGTGATTTACGTCTGGCGTAGCGATAATCTCTACTACCAATCTGTGTAATGTGGGTTACGTATTTTAAAATGGATAAAAACGCCGTCCGTCGCCATAATATCCCAAAGCTGTGGCGGGAAAATTATTTTTAAAAATATTTTTACACACAAAATTATTAAATACAGTTAACCATGTCTTAATGACATGCAAATAAGCTTCTAAGCTCTATATAATGCAGTTATCTCGATATTATAGGCATAGATTTTAATTGTATTTATGTGTAATAATGATAAAGTAAACGGTATTTTTCATTTAAAAGTTTATCCTCTTTATGCTACCCTTAGGGGTTGAATTTTTTTATCAAAATGTATATGCGGCCGCCCCTGGAGTATGTATGAATTATTTAATATAGAAACTGATTAAAATCGGGTAACAACTGCCGGAGACATCGAATACGTACAAAAAACATTACGTACAGTCGAATTATAAACCTTTTTTTTGCAGAAGGTTAAAATACCTATTTATCTAATTTTTATAGGAGTAGGATGACAAACGAGCACACAGTTCACCTGATGGGAATTGGTTGGTACCAATATAGCTGCAGTATGGCTCTACCACTTATAACTGATGTGTATATTTACAATAGGAATAACTTTGTGACATTTATATATTTCTTTTTTTTTCAGGAAACAGCTTCACAAATCTTGGTAAGCTTGAACACAAATACGTAAGATTTAGTGTAGTATTTACATAGGAAAGATGGATGGCTTGCGGGACGCCGAGTTTTAAGATACGAGAGGAAACGGAAACCGGCACACAGACGCTCTCAGTGCACAAGCGGTCTCTGTTGTCGGTGTAAATCGTTCGACGCGGATATTTCGCTGTCGTCACATGCCCCGGCGCAGTACACCTACAAGTTTAGGGTGTCTGTTATTTTTGTTATTTAAGGACATAAGCAATTGCGATGTTATTTCCTCGAAGTATTATATGTTTATTTAACTTTTTCTTATGTAACATTACATTACCTCCAGGGTAAGGTTTTTCCTATTTTATATTAATTTATTTTTATTAATAAAACTGAATTGACATCATCACCATCATCATTACAGCCCTTCACAAGTCCACTGCTGTATATCTACCTCAGGAATGACACAAAGCACTGTCCTGAGCCACCTGCATCCATCGACTGCCTGCGTGTCTTACCAGGTCGTCACTTTATCTAGTTGGAGGTTGCGCTACACTTCGCCTAAAAGTACGAGGCTGCCACTCGAGAACCTATTTTCCCCATCGGTTGTCGCTTCTTTGAGATATATGGCCGGTCCATTGCCAATTCAGCTTACTAATTCGTTGGGCTATGTCGGTCACTCTGGTTCTACTGCCACATACGAATTGACGTACGAACTTATATTTCATCTGATGGTAAGCAGCTGCTGTAGCCCATCGACACCCTAAACCTACTCAAACAAGGCTACGTCATCACTTCTTGGGACTAAGATGGAATGCCTTACAGCCACTCCTATTTAAAGGCAGCAATGTCTTGGAGGGTGGTAATTACTCAAACCAACTCCCAGGCAGAAAACAAGTCCTACCTTCTAGTAAGTTCTTTGTGAGTCTTGTCAGCGTTTTTATAGAATAAGGGTGACAAACAAGCACAAAGTCTACCTGAAAGTAATTGGATGCTGTGGCTCATAGGCATCAAAGTCTGTTCTTGATTAAAAATCAAAATACAGATGCTTTGTCACCTCTGCTGAGTTTCGTATGTTGAGTGTAAAGGAACCGGATACTATTTTTGCTGGAAAGGAGGCATTCCATCTTAGTCCTCACAAGTGACAACGGAATCTGCATTTTGATTTGTAATCGAGGATAGATATAGATATCCATGTGCTACTGCAACCACTTACCATCAGGTAGACTGTTTGCTTGTTTGTCACCCTATAATATTGAAAAAAAAATGAAACAAAATGTTAAATTAATCAAGTTTTATGTAAGTACAAGACGGAAACTAAATGGATGAATTATTTTCAAATTAAAAACGTATATACATGTGTTAATATTTTCAGTTATGCTTTATGATTCTATGCTATTTATTACACAAGTAATGGCTACTGTTAATCCTATTTAAGCGTATTTATTACGATCGTCACAAACTTCGCGTGCGCATTCTTTACTGCCGGCCATCTTGAATATCCGCGAAACCAAGGTGGGTGGCAACTAAAGGAACCCATTAATTTGTAAATGAAGAGACTGCCCGTACGTTTATTTTTGGTTGAAAATAAATATAATTAACAAAATGATTTTTTATATTTACACGAACACTACAAATTTAAATAAAACTAATTTTTACGAATTTTATCGCGTATATTGACTTATTTTTATTCCCCGACGTTTCGAGTACTTTACAGCATCCATGATCATGGACATTTTAATAAAGTTTTTGAAATAAGTTTTAATAAAACGTAAAAATCATAATACACTTCTTAAGTTTATGTGATTAAACTTTGTTTGTAGCCTATTGTAATATTTACTTACCAACTGTGTGTCTGGACGGATTATTAGTATCATTATATTATTTAGTATTTTGCTGCATTATAACATATCAGATAATTAATTGATAATTATCTAAGAAAGGAATACTTCGGTGGTTTGGTCATGTAGAAAGAATGAACGAAGAAAGAATGACAAAACAAATTTATGTCGCAGACATGAACGGTATTGCCATTTGTTAAAAATGGGCCGGATTAGGAGTATTCTTAACCGATGAGCGTTTTTATTAAAAAGAACGCCGACCGAATCGTGTCACAGTTGTATAGCTGCGGTTGGTTTGCCACGTAACAACGCTTATATACATGTTGTATATTTAAAAAAAACACAAATAACTACCAATATGTAAAAATTGTCATGTAGTATACATACAAGTATTTAAATAATTCTAGTTTTTACGGATTTTACCACGTATATTAATTTTTTTTTATATTCCCGAGGTTTCGAGCACTTTACAGCACTTCGAAACGTCGGGAATATAAGAAAAAGTTAAATTACGCGATAAAATCCGTAAAAACTAGGATTATTTCAATGTGTAGTGTTCGCGTAAATATAAGAAATCATTATACATACAAGTAATCGCCGAGAACAGTCAAAGAGTACTTTGGAAGTGTTTATCATACCACAGAAGTACGGCCAGCATCGTGAAGAAAGTCTTGTATTTTTATATTTTGGTTAAATTTTATAACATTTTTTTCTTCTTTACTTTAAGAATAAGTTGATCCACGTTTTTTGAAGTCAAGTCATGGTCAAGCTATAAGATAGTAACTTTTTACTTTTGTTAATTCTGCAGCAAAGTCGTTATATTTGTATTTTCATTTGCTGTCGATAAAAGTCGTGTCTTACTGCTTGGACTTATTTTTTAATGAACAAGCTGTTTGAGGATGGTACTTCGTGCCGCTTTAAGTTAAGTGTTCGTTCACTGAAAACTTTGTTGCATTTAAGTGCAAATTATATACTTTATTATTGCCATTGTTGTCGCTTGGTAAAACTTCAGCTTTATTTCGTGCTTTGGTTAAACATTTGTACTAATTTAAAACTATTTATTTTGAATTATACATATTATTAAAGTTAAATAAAAACAGTAAAATTTCTGAGAAGGTTTTAGGGCAAGAAAGCGTCCGCCGCGCTGCCTGAATGCACGTTGGTGAACGTCACATGTCTCCGAAATATTTTTTTTCTTATTCCTCAGACATGCGGGTTTCCTTACGATGTTTTCTTCACCGCCGAGCACGTGGTAAATCAGCACTTAAAATTGCAATAACAATTTCATTGGTGCTGGCGGGGATCGAACCCGGGTTACTCGCGTTCTGTTATATTTACAGCGAGCGTTAACCATCTGAGCTACCACGGCTGAATGATGAATGATAATGATGATGATGCTAAAATTTGTAAATGTGGTATTATTTTTCACCTCACCTTTAACCATATAATTATATGTCCCAAAAACTGTTAATTAAGCCTATCATCCTACAAATTATGCAAGTCCATTGTTTTCGTGGTCAGAAACTAGTCAGCTGATACTCAGTTGTAGCATTGACCTTAATGCGAAATGACGGGGATCGAGCCGTTGTACTTTGTGGTTGACTTAATCTCTAGTCATTAGGCATATTCTAACTGAAGACCCTTATCACCCTTAAACATTATCTGTAATAAGCGTCGACTGCCTCGTTGGTCTAGTGGTTGTAGTACTACGACTTCTGATCGTGAGGTCCTGGGTTCGAATCCCGAGTCGGACCAAAAAAACAATTATTGAGTATTTCCGTCACGAAATTCTCAGTAATTACCCGGAGTCAGGAAGTTGGCGGTGTCCCACCCCCGTGCCTCGGACAGCACGTAAAGACGTTGATCCTGCACCTGATCTCTCTCCGATCGTGTAGATTTACCATCCCATCAGATTATGAGAGTGAGGGAATAAAGAGTGCACCTGTGTTTGCGCACTACTATCCTGTCCTGCGCCGATGGCTAGTCTCCGTCTAGGCAGGCCGCCGTGACCGAAATTTAGTCTGGAGGACATTGTTATTATTATTATCTGTTATAAGGTTGGCATTTAAATGTTTGATGCGCACAACTTTCTGCATGTTGTGTTGGGAGACATCGTAGTTTAGTTAAGGGGCGATGGTGGGGTTCGCTGTAAATTTCACATTAAGCCGGGTTAGATCCCCGCCCGCACCAATTAAAATTGTTAATTTAAAGTGTTGATTCATCACGCGCTTGCTCTTCGGTAAAAAAAAACATCTTGAATAA
Source organism: Parnassius honrathi (assembly GCA_018247895.1). Lineage (NCBI taxonomy): Eukaryota > Metazoa > Arthropoda > Insecta > Lepidoptera > Papilionidae > Parnassius > Parnassius honrathi. The sequence goes on from DWHP01004527.1 coordinate 5,141, forward strand.
ATCTGTGTCTAAGAAAAAAATATTTCGATAACATGTTTAGCCCGCTAACACGCATTGGAAAAGCGACTGATTACTCCATAAACATTTCAGAAGTGAGAGGGAGCCTGTGCCCAGTTATGGGACGTATATGTCGGTAAATATAACTTTGTACTTATCCACGTGTCATGTAGGTAGATTACAGCAATGAAGTGGACCTCTTGTCTTCGGTTCAACAGTGGACTTTTACAGATTGATGATGCTAACGATTAAAATTAAACGTGCTGTGTTCAGTGTGTTTATAGGCAATGGATCTTTCTTGTTTTTGTACGAGTAACACCTTCACGAACGTGAAAATGTGTTTCCCAAGGAGTGCGATATGTTCCGACTGTTCCAATATTGTTAATATTATTATTTACCACTTTAAACGGAGAGAGTCCCTTAGAGAAAAGTTTAAAGAATTTTATGTCAACTTTGGCATCTCATATTTACTAAAATTTATTACATTACACTGTGTTAGCACCAGGAAAAAACACAAGCATGGTATCACTAATGCCAATTTTTCTACTTAAGTTAGTAACTCATTTTTGAGGCAACAAAAAAGTCCCACAAAGTACACAACTATTAAAAGGGTTGTTATGAAAACCCCCTATGAATGAGGTGGTCGCTTCCGAGCTGTTTCTACAATAAGTTTTCTAAGAAGTTGGCACAACCTGTATTTTATGTAAAATTTTACTTTGAAAAAATATCCCGCTGGGTTTCTTGCTGATTATACCCAGGACAGAGGTTTTTTTTCCAAAAAAATAAAGTAAACTTAACTATTATTTTAGCGACCGAGTAAAAGTGAAAAATGACTTTAAATAAGAATTACTTCTAACCAATATTGAATAAAAATGATTTGATTCTTTCCTATTTTTATTCTAATAAACGAAATATATTGATGATGAATCAATTAAAAAAATTGTCCCATTTTCACTGTGTCGGTCAACCATAGTTTCGTTATAGTCATTGCTGTATCAGACAGACGGTCAGACGTAAGATTTTATTTATGTTAATTTTCAATGCCGCCTTTGTGTTGCGAATTTCCCGGGCATACGACACGTGTGTACTTGACGTGTAACTACTTATTCATACAGAAACATATGCTGGCGGTTATTTATATTGTTAGAAAACATTTCTTGTTTTCTAAGTATAAGAGGATGTCCGAGCGGTGTCTAAAGCATATAAACATATTCCTTTGTTTCTACCTTTTTATTGTACAATCTATGTCTATATCTACCATAATCCTATATATTGTTTTCCATAAATAAAAGTGTTTCAAACTCTCTTGGAATCTTCTAAATTTCACAAAATGTCCAGTTAACCACCATTAAAAGAAATCCATAAAGTCACAAGGCTTTTTACTTTGTGCAGTCTATATGTACGTGTATGAAGTATTAAAGATGGCCATTAGAAATTAAAATAAGTAAATGCATAGGTCACTGATTCAAATCGGGTCGGAGGACCAAGTAAAATATGGTTTAGATTGACTGAAATAGTAAAGTTGTATTATGAGTTTACATGCTGGTTGTTTATGCTCACCAGATGTCGTAAATGACAGATCATGGGATATATTTATTTATTCAGGATAACAGTTTCTTAATGCTAAAACTTGTTGCTTAAGCCAATTAAAGTTGTCCATAAAATATTCATATAGTCAACGAGCCTATAAATCATTCAAACTATTAAGCAGTTATATTTAAATAATTTTATTTATAAGCCTACAATATATAATTGTATATATTATTCTATAATCGGGGTCAGCAGCCTCGAGGGAAGCCAGCAGACTTAGTTGGTTAGTAAATGTCGATATTATTGTGACAGTAAATTTTATGGCTACAGACGAAGGGGTTTTCAGACCGTACGTCAGCGGCGTTGCTTGTACATATATTAACGTGGTAGAACCACGCTGCAGCTATATATTGTGGTAATAATGTAAAGGTGGTAGTTATTCTGGTTCATTACGAATTCTGTCACGCAGAAAAATTTTAGCATAGCCGCATCATAGCTTGCTGAGTGACCTTGAGCTATAATCATGTGACAAGCAGTGAACGACCACCTCTCAGGTCCATATGGCTCACGACCGTTCTTTGTGGCATTCTTTGGATCAAGCCTTTGTTCAGCAGTAGACTGGTAATGGGTTACAATGATGACGATGATAGTAGTATTCTATCTATTTGCTTTTTGTAGGTTGTCTAGAAGGAATTGCTGTATAGCACAAGACCGACTTTTGGTTTTTCTTTATGTTTGTTTCCTGAAATATTAACAATCATAATGTAATAAGGGTATGTTATTACAATGTATATCTGTAGTATAGTAGATTTAGATCGTATAAGTAATTAATTTAATACATTAAGATTAAAAATAGGTACATAAAGTTAACTTAGATGTATGTAGTTCGTTTCATTGATACTATTGCATCAAACGTTACCTATGTTAAAGAGTTCAACGCGCGTATCCTAACTAGGTCGCTTGTATGCAAAAATGGACAGTTGGTAGACCGTACATATCGATCCATCAATCCATTACTTCCTATAATAGTACAGTAATGAGCGTAGACCTCCCTCAAAGATTGTCTCATAGAAGGGATTTTGCCATAGTTGCCACGCTTGGTAGGAGGGTTGGCAAACGCAGTATTTATCTCTCTGTGGTCTCTTACGTCACCAACAGGGCGATATGGATTAGTGGATATTCTTGCACCGCAACTACACGGTGATTTACAATTATTTAATTAAAAAATTAATCCACACAAAAGATATCGTTGTTTATTTTCTCTACAAAAAGATGGCGCTGTCTGTATGGTATTATGATTTTACTTTGACCTAGCTTTCAATTTCAATATGATACACATAGACGTTCTCCAGATCGTGATTTATTGCAAATCTATATTGATTTTGACTTTCATTACGATCTCGATTCACTTTTTCTCATTTTGCTATCTTTTTGTATTAAATGAATAGTTATTAATGATAAAATCTATGACTAAAATGTACGTTAATGAGCAGTTATTTATTTATAAATCTGAACCGTTTAAATTGTTATATCTATATAAATAAAAAAACATATAGCAGCAGCATCATCACTTGAGAACAGCTAGATCGATATTGATAAAAATTTTTGAGTGTATTTCTGTGGGTCTCTGGATTGTTTAAATTCACAATTGGACCCGGTAGAAGATGCTGTTATCGTGATCCAGAAATCACTGACTGAGCTATCCGCCCAGATTTCACTTGGGCGGATCGCTAGTCAGTAAGCCGTTTTTCTCAATTTTTTGCTTAAGTCTCATTCGTTGTCGGCTGTAGAGATCCAATAGTTTTGCCCGGCGGTAAAAACTTATAATAAACGGAGCCCTTCCTATCCTACCACACCCACACAGAATCACCTTATTGCGTGTTAATCCGGGTTTTACAGTGTGGAGCTTGACTACCCTTTAACTATGATCTTTTTCGCACGTTCTTGTAGTAGGTAGTCCATTTTTCATCACCAGTGATTGACTTTTAAAAAGTGTTTCGGTTTCACTACGTTTCCTTTCAGTGAGCTCGTATGGTACCCAAATATCGAGCTTTTTTGTATAGCCTGAGCTTTTAAAATGGGTTAAAACTGATTTGTAATTTATCTTCAATTCTTCTTGGGCTATATTGTAACTACTAATATGCCGACCTTGCTCCACTTTTTCAAAAATGGCATCGACTTTATCCGTATGAGGGCGACCAGAACGAGCTGCATCTTTAACATCAAAATTCCTGGACTAAAAATTTTCCCGTAGAATTTTTTTTCCCTTTTTTGTAATAAAACGATTATTTTTGTTAGATACACTCGATTTGGCGAACAATTGAAAAATTGCGGGAAAGTGGTTTTTACTTTTTACTTTTATTTTCTTTAATATCGTTTAAGTATTGATATTAAAACCAGCCAGATACCTACAGCACAACAAAAGTGATTTTTCTTCAATTTTGTACAAATAAAATACAAGAAACTTTTCCCCGAACTATTATATTCTTCCTGTATTATGCAAAACAATTAAAATACTATTATTTTAATTGTTTTGCGTGTTTATTATTATTGCATATAATCAGAAACATTAGTTTTATGTTGCATGAACTCTTCTGTCGTATAAAACCATTTATCCAATAGCCATTTTCTCAACTTAACTTTTCAATATTTAAATGGAAGTTCCCTTAGACTCTTAGGCAGTTTGTTAAAAACTGATATGCACATGTGATAAACATTCTATTAATTTAAATTCGTTCTACAAAATGAAATCATTATTATATCAGGATCTCTTATGTATTTGTAATCTATATTGAATAAAAATATCTGTTTTATTTTAAACTGACACTGTTTGTCTATGAGTTCCACAGTCCGTGAACATATCAAGGACCGGCTCTATCGATATAAGATTTTGTAATTCAGTTTGATTTATTAATTTATTTTATAAATATTATTGAATAAAACTTTTAGTCTATCCTAACATTGTTGCTCTAGTAGATATACAGGCCGCTTAAACATTCAGCACCGTCTCTTCTATGAAATCGGATGAGATAGACCACAAAGCCTATACAGTAGACATGAAGTAGCTAAATTTGTGAAATTTCATATTGATACGAGTAGCTTACATTACTTTTAAATCATAATTCATCGTCATCATCGTTACAACCCTTTAAAAGTCCACCGCTAAACACAGGCCTTCCCTAAGGAATGCCATGGAGAACGGGTCTGAGCCACCTGCATTCATCATCTTCCTGCATATCTTACCAGGTTGTCACTCCGTTTAGTAATTTCTCTACACTCTCGTTACTGGTAAAAAATTACCACACGAGGACTTTTTTTGGCATCGATTATTGGTTCTTCGAGTAATTATTAGTACATACAATATATCCATAATTGATCATATTGTAGATTTGAAGCCCTTAATACCATTATAATTTTAAACTACGAGGGCAACACAGCAAGTTTTCATCACATCACTGCATGCCTGTTCGTCACAGTCTACCGATTAATTTTACAAACACTCTGTTTGTTATATTATGGATGGAATTCAGTGACCATTACACTCATAACATTCATATATCCTTATAAATTAACAATAACTTGGAGTGGTAGAGTAGGAAAGAAACGACCTAGACCAAATTGGAGATATATTGAAGATTGGTCAAATTAACAGAAAAACGCTTAAGCGGTTAACCAACTAGCATGTTTGTTGTATACGTCGATTGGGTGAGAAGAAAGCTGTTTACCAGAATTTGCCAAATAGAAATCAGTAGTCTCAAGTGTTAGAGTTTATGTACACAATATTCATTACTTTACTGTATGTATGTACGTATATATGTTTAAACAATATGCTCAATTAATTTCAACAAAACTGGAGCGAATTTTAAATTGTACGTCGTGCGACCGTGCCATTACGTATGTATGCGGTAAAACCTGTCGGAGTCGCTCACACTGCATGTAGGTTAATGTATTAATTTTGTTAGAGTAACATTGTTATTGTTTTATTGTTTCTAACACCTGTTGTATTAATTCAACTCGTTAATTTCATCTGATAGGATCTGAGTAAGTTTATTTTGTCACAAGAAACCCTATTCGTCTTACAAAACTTGGTTTGTTGACAGTGTAGGGCTTAATCTATGGCTTAAGAAAAGATTTTAAGGGCAAAAAGACCATTAGCGACTGCATCGCAGTCTTCGCGTATTTTTGATTTGTGTTCTCAAATTCCGTACCATTTAAATACATTTTATTCCGCATATTTCTGTTGGACTTTTTCGTTTTGTCGTCGTTGTTGTTGGATTCTAATTTAAGCCTGATACTAACAATTATATAAACTATTTTTTGTAATGTGATGGTACGTCATCGTCTCATGTATTTAAAAATAAGGTTGATGTGTAAAATTTTAAAATATTTCGAAACGCTAGCTTTTGGTTTTTGAGCGTATTTTTGTGGTACGTCAACGCGTGGTTGTTGTGATGTCTTGCTCCTGAGTTGACACTGCGTCCGATATTTTTATACTAAAAATGAAATTACTAAAATATATTTCAATTCAAATTTTGAATGACCTTGAATTTTTTAAAAATTAGTAAAACAGTAGCCGACTTGAAAGAACAAAAATTAATAAATTAATTCCACATTCTGAAGTCGGTGCCATATAACATAGTGTATAAAAAATAAACCCCTAATAATTAAAAGTTGTTTTCTATCCTTGTGAGTGGACTATTTAAAATATCACCATTTCAAAAATAGCTACATTAAAATTTTCATTCTCTACACAACAAAAAAGTAGGACTACAAAAAAGACTGACTTAATTACGATCTGTATAAATCGGGATATTATCTGAATAAAATCCTACGTAGTAAAACCATGTTGTAGTTGTAGCATGACCGGGCTCGACCGGGGAAGGACGACACTCACAGAATACCAGCGTCAAATAGCAGCTTAACGCTGCCGTTTCATATGGTGCTTGTAGTGAACCGGAGACCACCTTTACTGGTAACGAGACATTCCGTTTTAGGCCTTAGGGAGTATAACGCATCAGCATTTTGATTCCTAATCGGGGATAGATTAAAATGTCTATGGGTTACAGCATTCATTCACCATCTGATTGACTGTGTGCTCATTTGTCCCCCTAATTCCATAATAAATAAAAAATGGATAGTTTAGACAGTATCACGACAGTATTAAGATTGTTTTAACTTAATACACTACGTATATCGACAGTTGACATGCTTTTCAATTCTTTTCATTTGCTAGCGCATCGAAACCGCAAAAGAAGTCAAGGGCTTCGGCTGTGTAATATACCCGAAGCCCTGTCACAAAGTCATTAAATGAGTATTCATAATTTCTGAATCAGCCGATTAATTTATTGACTCCTTACAGGTTTTTTACCTGCCATCTCTCATCTTTACACAGACACACACGTACCGCGCGCGCGCATGTTTTTTTTTAACATAGTTTTAGAGTTTTTTTATCTATCAACGAGAAAACAAGAAATAAGAACAAAACACCCTCTGGATAGTTATGACCTATTTCTGCCGGGAATAGATATGAGGGTAGTTCCTACTTAGATGAACTTCTAAGTAGAAAAGAAGTCCTAATATCGAGTAAATTGATGATTAATTGTGTTAAACCACCTAACACCCCTGTAGCAGCTAAGCCGAATGTCTAGCCATTTCCCTACTGTGGCGTAAGATAAATGAAATTCTATTACGGATAATGTGACGCATATAAATACGGCGTATTATGACACGTAAATAACTAATGTAAAATACAGTATATATTATATACAATGGAGTATGTTAGGGCTGAATCTGAATGACAGGGTGAGAAATTGTGTGATAAGAGAAGAGTGTGGTTTGCAAGATGA
>DWHP01004528.1:0-12511 GCA_018247895.1 Parnassius honrathi
TGTAGATGTTTATGAGCTACAGCATCCACTTACTTTTGGGTGATCGTCTCGATCGTCCCGTGTGATCGTTTGTCACTCCTATCCTATAAAAAAACTTCTAGTATGATACGATGCTAAAAAGCGAAGTATTGCCACCGAAAAAAAAAGGATGAAGCAGTGGTAGTGGGAATGCAGCACACCTTCAGCTTTTAGTAATCACACTTGTATCTAAATGTCTTTATAATATTATAAGAAAAATTGTAATAGTCTGTTAAATGTTTTCGTTGCTGTCGACCCTGCGAAAAATAAATTGTATTAGGGAAGATCGATTTAAGACGTCTGAAGATTTCAAATTAGTGATCTAAAGGAATAAATGGTGTAATCAAATCAAGTAATCTATATGGAATGTAAATCTATCGAATCCGTCTGAGAGCTACCATAAAAGAAATGAGGCATGTAAAATTCCTTAAGTAAGTCGCAGTACATAAATAGTGAATGATTAATTACAAGGAGGAATAACTGAAACTAAATATGGCGTTGCAATATACAAAAATCAGGAATGCGTGGAAATGGATAACGACTGAAGTTAAAGAGCGTAGAATGTGAGAAATGTGAAAAGAGAGAATTGTGTTTCGCTACAATTCGTTTGGTCATATCAGAGCTCGGAGTGACAAGTTTGTTTGTCTCATATTCAAAGATGTGGTCTTAACGAGCGGTGAAATTCCTAGAAAAAAAATGTCAGAGGCAACGAAAAATAATGCAAATGACATCGAAGAAAGTCGATGTGCTAAAAATAATATTGATTTAGCCCTGTCATAATAGATGAATAATGCAAGCAGTTAGAGAAAATAACTAAATTTATAAATTAAAATTCCAATATCATAAATTTTTACGAGGTAGCTCAGGGGTTAAAACTTCCCTAAATTTTACAGTACACGAGCAACCCGGGTTCGATCCCTGCCAGCACCATTAAAATTGTTAATTGCAATTTTAAGTGCTGATTTATCACGTACTCGGCGGTGAAGGAAAACGTCTTGAAAAACGTCATGAGGAAACCTGCATGTCTGATAAATAAGAAGAACCGGATCGTTATTAGGAAGATATAATTAGAACTGGCGACCCGCCCGGCTATATTTTATTTTTAAAATTAATTGCATTTTGCCATCAGTGTCAACTAAGTTCACATTTTGTTAAATTTTCTTGAGAAAAACACAAATTAAATAGCAAAACCACGCACATTTTTTTACGTAACAAATTTTTTACCAAAGTGGTGAGCTGCCATTAAAGGAAACAGTAATGTATAGACATAGCTGCCAACGTAGAAATGAAACGCACTAAATCTGATAATCGTACCCGATAAAAGAAAATAGGCACAGTAATTGACAACAAACTCGTTCTCTGTTTTTCGTCCCAAGCGAACCTTTGGTCTCAATCTAATTTACTCACTCTCACGTTCAATATGAATAAAATAAGCGATTGTCATGGATTATCCATGTTTGTACCGACTATGCAGTGAGATAATTGCTTTATTTCTGCATGACGTTTTAATTAAGCACTCTTTGTTATCTTTTTTAATTCCGCTTAGCCTGTAGCTATTTTGTATTCTACCCAATCCAATATTTATATACACTGGCAACATAAAAGTTAATGCAAATTTTTGAAACACGTAATAAGAAAATTAAAGCATAGTTTAAGTAAAAAACGATAAAACTTACAAACTTTATCCTATTATAATAACAGGTACTTTAGTATAAATTTAGAAAGACTAAGCACGTTTACAGCTTTCAATATAATTTATCATTTGAAACGTCTCAGAATGAATAACAATTTGAATGAAAATTGCTGCCATCTTGTCAGTTCTCTTTAATTTAATAACGTAGCAAAATTTTTCTACATAGTTAAACTGATATGTAGGGATTGTATTTTGGCAATGAAAAAACGAAAAGTAATTCATTCGCTAATCTTATATTAAATTGCAGGGAAATTAGACTACATCACGCCACAGTGAACATGTCGGTTTATTCATTTATTACAGCTCAAAATTTACTGATGAACACATGCCTCCCCCCCTCATAGATTGATTGGCTCATAGCGAGGAAGTTTACCACAGCTGCCATCATTGTCAGGCGAGTTGCTTTAACCGCTGTTTTTTTATTATTTATAGATATTAAAAAGAGTATTTTGCTAATCAAAGCCCACTTCATTTCCTCCTGTGGCGTCATACAACACTACAACACACACGGGGTGAAATGGGAAATTAGTTTCTGGGCATATGATGTCAGTCCATGTTAGTGCACAAAATAATAAGGAATATTTCCGCATGTTTTTGTGTTATCGCGGCTAAGCGTGATTAAAAATTAAAAATTGAATTATTCTGCTACTCGTTACATAAAAAGTCGACAGCAATCCTAAAGAACTTCGTTAACTGGTTAAAACTTTGAAGAAAGTAGATTATTTTTTAGGAGGGGGATGAAAACGTGTAACAAGTTAGCAGACAGTACAAAGTGATTTTAAGGTTTTTTGAATCAAATCCAAATTTAACGATATTAAATTTAGTTAAAGAGAAGCCGTCAGCTCAAAGAGTTCTTTATAAAAAAAGTTTTCCTCATAACAATGAAAACTTTTCCTCAAAACATAAGAAGACGAGAAGAAAATCAGATCACATATCAAAGTTACGATGGAAAAGAAAATTTGTAAAAAATAGTTCGAAAATATTACAAGCAGACAATGATAACAAACACTGTGTCCAATTTTATACTGATTGGAAAATTAAAAAGACAGTGAAACAGAAATGACCTTCACACTCACCCAGTACCAATTCCATCAAAAATATCAGAAGTGTGAACATAATTTTCTCAAAATAAATAAAGAGATTTTATTTCATATTTGCCATTATGATGCACAGTTAAATATTAAACAAGATTTTGAAAAACTGTAAGTCGATAATCTGTAGCAAAACGAAGAAAGTTCCCTTAGTGGCAACTTAATCAGGTTGTTTAGGTTCCTGCTATGTGGTAACGAGTTAAGCAAAACTGAGAAACTTTTTTATTATTAAATCAGCCAGGTATATCATGATATTTAAAACATTTTTCAAAATTAATCATTTTTACAGAATTCATCAAAGAAATAACCAACATAATATAGTGGCAGCATAAGGCTACTACTCTATCTACTTCGCTAGCGAGGAACCTTAACGGAAAACGTACAGCAGTATCCACCAGATAACATGAGGCTATGTTTGAGTGAGACCTATGTTCGCAATGGACTTTTGGTAGACTGTAATGAATAAAAGAACAAATAACAATACATAATAAAGTGTATTAAATCTTTACAAACACTTATTACTTAAACAATATATTAATTATTTATTTATTTTTACCCACAAACGAAATATAAGATACATTAGTGTTACATCTCTATTTTAAACTGTATTATGTCATTCGTGGGACACTGAAACCCGTGTAGGTTCGAAGACTAGGGGTATATGAAGACCACTAGATCCCCCCTCCTTCCAAATTCACTAAGAACTTTGTTTGTTCATATTTGTTCATAGAGAGATCATATTTGTTATTGTTAGAAATTTCATAACATAAAGCGAATTAACATTTTGGATACAAAGTAATAAATAAAAACCTTGTATGTATGCGTGTGACTGGTATGGATGTGTGTAACTGATAGTGTGTTCATGTGTTTGTTTGAGTATATTTATGAGATTGTTTGAAGTAATTGTTCAATATTTGCGTGAGTCTAAATATATTTCAGGAATCTATTTTTACACGACAATTTGTTGACTTCAAAATAGACATTTGCGTTTACAATAATTTTTTATATTTACGCAAATACTGCACATTGTTTCAAACAACTTTTATGTTTAATGATTTCTTATATTTTCGCAAATACTCCACATTGTTTTAAACAACTTTCACGGATTTTATCGTGTTTAATTTTAAATGATTTTTTTAATTCCCGACGTTTCGGGTGCTTTCCAGTACCCATGGTCTTCTTCTTTTTCTTCTTCCTTTATGGCGGTTACGTTGAATTCGCCAATGACATGTTACATGCGAAAAGGTTTATTCGGGACGCAAACTCTGCACAAAAAAGGGAAATTGATAATATAAGAGTGTAACTACAATATTATGTGATTCATTTTGGCCAACTTATCTGTGGAATTATCTAAAACAAAGATAGACAATGTTGTTAGAATAATACAAATGTGTTATTATATATAAAAAACAAATTACAGTTAAGTGTTCGTTTTGATAGGTTATAGACAACGCATTGTTTATTATGTTTGTTGGATATTTGATTTAGTTCTTAATTTTGGGTATTTATCAATATGTTTATTTTTGCATTAATTGTATTTATTTGTTTCGCGTTCTCTAAAGTTTCCATGAAATTATTATAATCAAATGTCGATAAAACTGTCTTTATTTCACTGGACGAATTGTCCATAGTTTTGTTTATGAAATACGTTTTTGCCAAATCACCGTTATTAACAACTTTTCACTAGCCCGATTTAAGATCTTAATGCTTCCTCGAATGTCCTTTTAGTGGATATCTTGACACACGTGGGAATGAGATTATGATCTCTGCATCTTTTCAAGAAATTTAAAGCTGTATCGTGTGCGCTTGGTATTTAGATCTGCTTTCTCTACTTTTACAAGCCTGATTTAATAATTAAAATCTGGACGACGCCAAAATAAAAGTTTTAAAAACAGGTTTGAATTACTCCTTAACAACGTGAAGAATACCGTATGAGGACATTACATGTAGTGTTGAGGATTGTCTGTTTAAAAATAATATTCAGAGAAGATTGAGAGGCCACACGTAAAGACATTTCGTCTATGTTACGTCGAAGTTCAGCGCCAAAATTGAGTCTTCCCGAAAATTGATTTAACACGTTGAAAAACTTACGCAACAGACCAGAGCTTACGATTCTCCGCACAAATAAAGGTAATGCTACGTTTATAATGGATACGTCGGATTACAATTTTGAAATACAAAAACTTTTGTCGGATGAAGGTACATACCGAAAGGTCAAAACAGATCTTACAACTAATACGCTCAAAATGACTATCTAACGACGATCTAATTAATAAATGCTCGCAGAAATTGAATCTAGACGTTAATTTCATAATATCAGCGTATGCAAAACTACCGAAGTTGTACGGGTTGCCAAAAATATACAAACCGAACGCTCGATTTGGTCTAAACAGGAGTCAGATTGATTCGCCAACTTACAGATATGCTCAACACTTAGCTAAAATATTGTCACCACTCAAAGGACATACAAAAACACATAACTAAGGATTCATACCATTTGGTTAGTGAGATAAAAGACCTACGTCTTACTGTCAATGAAACCATGGTCAGTTTTTATGTTCAGTCTCTATTTACGTGCCTACCTGTTGTAGACTGCATCTCATTTATAACCAGGAACATAAAAAAAATAACATGCCAGCATAATATGCAGTACTACTCAGACATTGCCCTACATCTGGCTATCTATTATGGAAGGAAGAGTTTTACAAGAAAGTAACTGGTGTTGCGATGGACTCACCTGTATCTCCCATTGTCGCTGGTATATTCATGGGAGACCTTGAGGAAAAAGCCCTCCTTACTGCTGTTACGCCGAGGTTCTACAAGCAGTACGTAGACAATATTTTCACAATTTAACCATCAGACAAAATAACTTCATTTTTAGAATATCTTAGTTCCATAAACTCTAAAATTCAATTTACTATGGAGTTAGAGGCAAATAATTCCTTACCTTTTCTAGATGTGTTAGTTATCCAACATTCTAACAACACCATAGGTCAGACTGTGTATAGAAAAAAGACGCATATAAACCGATATTTTTATGGTGAATCTCACTCCTATCCTTAACAGTTAGCTACCGTGGGCAAATCCTTGTTACAGAGAGCACCAGGGATCTGTGACAGCAAACACCCGGCCACCAAGCTTTAGCACATCAAGCAGATTCTACACGACAACAAGCTTCGCGTTCCGCACCTACGTCACAGTGACTGAGTGAAGCCGGCTACAGTCGAGCGTGTGCCTGCTCTATTACCATATGTCAGAGGTGTCACAGACAGGATGGGCTACATCTTGAAGCGCGTTTCTATTATAACATTCAACAAGCCGCCGAATAAGATTAGTCAGTTCTTACCATTTGTCAAGTGTCATATTCCTCTACAGGATGCAGGAGTGTACAAGCTTGATTTTGAATGTGGTCTCTCATACATAGGGCAAACAAAAATATCCATTAGAACCCGCGTTAAGGAACATATAGCTGATGTGAAGCATCAACGTTCCGGAAAGTCTGCAGATTGCGATCATATCATAGGCGGCCCCAACCATTACATCAGATTTGATAGACCACAAATCCTTGCGAAAGAACATCGATTCCTACCAAGGATGATACGTGAGGTTATTGAAATTAAAAAAACATCCTAATTTTAATAGAGAAGGAGGCTGGGTACTACCACCTGCTTAGGACCCTGTAATTAATAAAATTAAAACTAAACCCAAGCATACCACTGCAAGACTTCAAGACATCGTAAGTTCATTCTGCATAGATCGGACCATAAACAATAATTAAGAAGCTGAAGGTACTCCAGGTTAACATTGACATCAGGACGTCAGTCACCTTAGTCCCTCGTGACCATGGGTGCTGGAAAGCACCCGAAATATCGGGTATTAAAAGCAAAATAAATAAAACGCGATAAAATCCGTTAAGGTAGTTTTAATCAATGTGTAGTGTTGGCGTAAACATAAGAAATCATTAGGAAGCTAGAAGATAACAACATGCCTGGAAAATTTGAAGTACTCAAACACTGCTTCACATCTGGCTATTTATTGTGGAAGGAAGAGTTCTACAAGCAATTTTATGGTGGGACGATGGGCTCACCAGTATCTACTATAGTTGCCGACATATTCATGGAGGACTTTGAGGAGAAAGCTCTTCTTTCTGCCTCTGTAAATCCAAGATTCTACAAGCTGTACGTAGACGACACTCACAATTTTACTATCTGACAAAGCAACTGCATTTTCAGACCACCTTAACTCCATAAACTCTAAAATACATCTCACATTGGAGTTAGAGGCAAATAATTCTTTAGATTTCCTAAACGTTTTAGTCATCCGAAATCCTGATAACACAATTGGTCACATTATGTATAGGATTAAGATCCATACCAACCGATATTTAAATGGTGAATCTCACGATCATTCTTCACAGTTAGCAACCGTGGGTAAATCTTTGTTTCAGAGAGCACAAGAGATGTGTGACAGAAAAAATCTGGCCGCCGAGCTTCAGCACGCCAAGCAAGTATTGCCAGACAACAAGCTTTGTGTCCCACGCCTACGTCACAGCGACCGAGTGAAGCCGGCGACAGTCGATGGATGGGTGCTACCACCTACCATCTGCAAAATTTACCCAAATCCAAGCATACCTCTGCAAGATTTCAAGATACTGTAAGCTCGTTCTATGTAGATCGGACCAAAAATCAATATTCATAAACTGAAGGCTTTCTCAGTATTCACTCGTGACCATAAGTTAATTAATCACGATGACATCCGTATATATAATTTTAAGAAATTACAGGTAAAAATATATACATTGTTTTATTTTTTAATAAATTTTAAATAAAAATTGATCAATTCATTTATTTATCCATAATCAATAAACTCACAAAATCGATCAACGTCCCACCCTGTCCCATCACTATGGTTTGGAGCATTCTAACTTCAACTTTGAATTATCCAATCACAACGCATTTGACACGACCCCCGCAACTCATGCATGCCGCGAAATTCGATGAAATCGAAACAGAACATATATTCCATGATGCGTTATCTAAGGGGTAATATGTGTGTTTCTCCTTGTTCAACTTAAATGGTAAGATTGTGTGTGAATTTTGTGGGTTTTACTTAATAAATTTTACCTGCCGAGTTCAACAAATATTTTGTATTATACATGACTTTTTCGTGGAAATGTTAATATTTTGATGAACTTAATGTATAAAAATGAATTTCCTATTTTTTGTACTTAGTGAGTTTTTCCTGTCACCCGACGATATGGTGAATATAGACAAAACAAAAATCATGTCTAATATCCACATCATATACCACGTGTCCTAATTTTTATCGTTAAGCGAGCATCAGGGAATGGACAGACTGCTGACAACCCAGGGGGAAAAATCTGACTTTTTTTTGAGTTATGATAACTTTTTAAATTACTCTTAAATATATAATTTTTGTTGTTTTTGTTGATATTAACAAACTAAATGGCATCAATGTTCATCCCAGTTCCAAAGATAAAGAAAAAGAAAATATCAGAAGTTTTAAGAGAAAAATAAAAATAAGTACTTTTTTTCTTCAAGTATGGCAAGTTATTATAAAATTTGCACAAACAATCAAGTTTATAACACGGTATAATATTTTAGTGACAGAACAGGTACCAAACACAATTATTAATTATTTTCCTTGAAACGTTACTGTGGTCCGCAAAAACAGGTTTTGGTTCCGATTTATTACCTCTAAAATATAATATGTACCGATTGGTACAGATTAACGTAGACAACCGTCATTAATAGTATTTTGAAGTGCGAGTGAGGTAGATATTTACACTATTGGTAAGCAAAAGTTGAACAGGTAGGGATCTATTAATATAATTAAAGTTAATCCGGAGTACCTTTAGCTTTTTAATTATTGTCTTTGTTCCGATCTACGCAGAATTAACTAACTGTGTTTTGAAGTCTTGCAATGCTATGCTTGGGTTTAGTTTTATTAACCATAGGGTTCCAAGCAGGTGGTAGTACCCAGTCTCTTTCTCTTTTGAAATTAGGATGCCTCACCTATCATCCTTTGTAGGAATCGATGTTCTTTTGCGAGGAGTTGTGGTCTATCAAATCTGATGTAATGGTTGGGGTCATCTAGGGTATGATCGCAAACTACAGCCTTCCTAGACTTCCTAAATCCTATCAATGATAAGTTTGACTGAAATTATTGGACGTACGAAAAACGCATATTGCTACGTATTTTTTGTTGTCATTACCGGTAGGTGGAAGTATAAATAGTGACAGCGTGCAAGCAAGAGGTGAGTAGCTGCTCATCTCTCAGGTTAGGTGGCTATTCACGTCCAGAAGTTTGATGTAAAAAAGCGCGGGTATTTCAAGCGCCACTTGGAGGTCGATCGGTTCTTACACATTTCAATGCGCTAAATTGCCTTTAAAAAACTACTCACTTTCAAACAATACGTAGGAGAAATGACAAGGATGGTGTAACGTCGCACTTCAAACATCTTATATTATGCAACGCCGGCTATAGGAGTTGCATTTGTTTATTCGTGAATTTTGGTGTGGTTCTGTTAAAAAATATATGTGAAGGCGTTTTATTTTAATAGATTAATGTTCAGTAATGTATCTTTAAGTAATTAAAATAAAATGTTTAACTAATAAAGGTTTGATTTTATAATTATGACACCTTAAGTACAATAAAGTAGTAGGCGACGCCATTTTCAATTCCATTCTTTTGCCGCGCTAATTATATATGCATATTAGCATATATTTTTATAGGTATATATGTATTTAGAAATTATGTTTATTTAGTTTATTCATTACAAAATGTATATATTACGTAGTTAATTATCATTTTTATATTGTTTTATTTTTGTTCTATATTGCTACAACTACGTCTAATTCTCCCAAATCCATGAGTTGACTGGTAGAGAATGCCTCAAGGCATTAAGTCCACCCTTTGCATTCATTTGTGTTAAGGAATACAATATAAGTGTAAATAAATGGATTGCCAAATAAGTTGGATATTTGCCCCAATTACCTGCAACGCTTGGCAGGAGAGTTGCCAACTGAATATTTTTATTATTTTCGACTGTGATCAGAAAGATGTTACGACCAATCTTTTGTACATTTCTACTCTCGTTCATGAATATAGTTCTCTTCACACTTTCACCATGAATAGTATTACATTTATAAAAGTTTGAATTCTATTCGAACGTAAATAAATACTGGCATGTATTTTATGGTGCCAATCAATATTCGACGGCCTAATGATTTTAATCAAATAACTTAAATAAACACTATACCGTGTACATAAAAATATAAAGACCATGAAATTCAATATGATTTTTTGATTTTCAAAAGCCAATTATTTGAATCAAATAACTTAAATAAACACTATGCCGTGTACATAAAAATATAAAGACCATCAAATTCAACATAAGTTTTTGATTTTCAAAACTGTATCAACTTTAATTATTTAAACTACGTTAATAACGCATTTCTTGAGAAGTTTACCCCTAAGAGAAACATATTGGAAGACATGCCCGATATAAAAAAGTATTGCTAGATATACGATAATAATGCCATTCTGATGAAATCAGTTATGTGTTTCTGTACCATATTATATTGCCAAATTTCAATCATTTACATCCAACATACATGGATACCTAGGTGTCTATACAAGTGATCCAATTTTGCTAACTTTGGAACGGAATAGTATTTAATGATGTTTCTAAATTGAAGCCCATAAGAGCAAAGCCACGGGTAAAAAGCCGGTCACAAATGTATTCTTTCTTCTTTTTGACATATTAACTGTCTTAAAGAAAAAATGAAAAAAAAAAAATAAATGACGCAACACGCAGGCGCGAAAGCTTCTAAAAGGGCTTTGTTTGCCTTACATTATCGCTCAGAACAATTGCCGCAAGTTAAAGACAAAAAAAAGTTATGCATCACTGCAATATCAGCTCGTTATTCGTAAAGAACAACAAATAGCACAGTTGGTAATATCAATAAGAATCTGGCATGTATTTTCATCCGGAGTCGCTCAAATGGATAAAACGCGAACCCTTAAAAATCCTAAGCCATAATTTTATTGTCATTTAAAGAATTATCTCCAAATTAAAAAAAGTCAATTAAAACCTTTTTTATTTGGTAATGTTCAAGTTTTTACTTGAAAAATGGTAAAGTGGTCGCAGCAAATTCACCTTACTTTTTCCATTTTCTTAATTTCCACTAAAATTATGCTTGTCCAATCTTTACTATTCCTTATTCTCGACTAAGCTGACACTTGACACTATTCACAATAGATCTGAAGTAACCATCGCCCAAAATATTAATAAACCAGTGTGGCATTGCCCTAACCACAAATCGCGATATAAACTACATCAATAAAATGTAACTATATTTTATGAAGTTTCTGTATCTCAGTGTATGCTTTATTGTTTTTATGGATGGATATATATGTTATATATTGATATATATGTTTTATGATAGATCTTTATCGATGGTAGTTCCAATTCAGCCGCAAAAAATATATGTGCTTCCATTGTTCATAGCAAGTCATTGAATACGGCCTCTGCTAAAGACTCAAATGAATGCCAATTGACTTCCTTAGAAATAATGGTTAGTCCAGAAAATCTTTGGGCTCTTTTTAATATAATCTGCCTATATATCGACATCACCGAATATCCCTTTTGCACTCCACAGCTGAATATACATATATTCACTTACCAAGTTAAAAAATAAATGTACTTATTTTATTTATTTGCTTACTTCATAAATACCGTTAAATCTATAAAATAATATTTCCTAATTGACTGTTTCGTCATCGCCGAGATTGCTGAAGCTTAAGGAGTAAGTTTGTATAAAAATCTGAATTTTTGAATTCATTAAAATAGATATTTGACCTTTTGTTTATGGAACAAGAGTAAAAATATTCTAAGAACGTTATTAGATTATATACCATTTAAGAGGCATAATTTAGGAGGTGAAAAATTTTATAGGAATTTCTTTAGGTTTCCATAGGTTATGTTAATGATTGTAATATATAATAGTTTGCTTCTACAAATATTTTTGTACCTTTTCATCACTTTTGTACTTCTAGTATAGGTCTCTAGTATGTATTACGTGAAATTTTTTATTATACAGTAAGGGTTACAAACGTGCACGCGCACAAACAATTTATTTTCATAATTAGTTGTATTATATCAAACTAAACGTTTATGCGCGTTAACTTACCAAGTTAAAAATCAAGTATTTCATTTTATAATGATTTCTTAAATTTACGCGAACACTACACATTGATTAAAACTACTTTTACGGATTCTTTTATCGCGTTTAATTTTAAATGTTTTTTTTAATTCCCGACGTTTCGGGTGCTTTCCAACACCCATGATCACGGGGGACTAAGGTGACTGACGTCCCGATGTCAATGTTAATCCGGAGTACCTTCAGCTTTTTAATTGTTGTTTATGGTCCGATCTTTGCAAATAAACTTACTCGGTCTTAAAGTATTGCAGTATTATGTTTAATTTATAAGTAGATTTCAGTGTACCTCTCAAACCCCGAGTCACCGGATCCAACCAAGGCGGATATTCCGTCAAATTTCCACCCACAGCACTTAAAACCATTAAAACTTATATTTAGAGATTACTTTTGTATGAAGAAGTTTAGCATTATAAAATCTGTACAAAAATCTCTATTTTGTGGTTTAAACAAAATTCAGGTTATAC
>DWHP01004529.1:0-12511 GCA_018247895.1 Parnassius honrathi
CCTCTTAAGACATAATAGATGTTATACAACAAACAAAATGTTTACTATGCTCAGAATTATTAGAATCCTTATCCTTAGAATAACTCTAAGCAGTTTATTGCTATACCTATAATGTGAAAAAAGACTTCAATTTTATATTTTTGACGAGGCTCAATAAATGATTTGTCAACACACTCATAAGTAAATTGCTTTTATGGATCGTGCACGAGGTCTAGCCACATTTTAATTAATTTACTAAAAGGGTTTATGCGATTCAAAGCTTCGTACCAAAATATAATTGGACATAAAAATTTAAACTGTTCAATGTGGTTCAACAAACCAGAAGCTTGGTCTCGTGTGGAGGTATCCACATCTGTATTTTGATAAACATAAAACAATCCATCGTTAACTTGCCCTATTTGATGTCTTAGTGGTTGTATTGCTTCAATTCGACTTTCTCATTTTGTGTCACTAAGTAGTTTAAGATTAATACCTTTTACATTCTTCAAAAGAATTGACCACCTTAATGTTGAAGTGGAAAAAAACATATATATTTTTTTCAAAGTATTAAAAAAAATTGTGGCTTCCAGTGAGGACTCTGCCATGTCGTTTACCACTAAGTTAAAAGAATGACTACCGCAAGGAACGTAAAACGCCCGTGGACTGATGTTTTTTTATTCTGGCTTGGATGCCACTTTGAATATCTTTCATATTAGATCCATTATCGTACTATTGACCTCTTATGTTTTCTAAAGACAATCCAAGTGCTAATAATTGTGCCATGATAATTTCTGTTAGGTCCAGACCTGTAGATTTCTCGATTGGAATAATAAGTTCTATGCTCAGTTTTGTTAGCGTCTGGAATACAGTCTAAAATAAAAGAATAATATTTCGATGTAATGATAGCTTTCATAATATGTTTTTTATGCCATCTGAAATTGTATTAATGAACTTATTTTGAATTGTTCAACTTAAGTAAGTTGCTGGTTTCTCCTGGTTTTTTCCAAATTCTGCGTATGTGTTCCTTCATAACAGGATCAAATTCGGCTAACAACTCTATTGGTTTAAAAAATTACCATTGTTATGTTGATACAGATTATCAGAAGTACCTTGAAAAGCCAAGCCATTTTAGCCAACATTTTGATGATTGTGGCAATTCGTAACAATACTCCATTCCAGTGTTCTTTTTCCGATTTAATTATTCTCTGTGACTCGGCATCTATCTTATGACACGATTTGAGCCTACGTGAAAGTTCTAACGAAGATTTTACAGCTTCTACATGGTTTCGTGATGTCTCATGAGATTTAAGCATATTACTTACATGCTTCCAATTTTTGTAGCCGTCTTTAGGTAGACCGGAAGTTGTAGTTGTATTAAAGATTTTACAGCAAAATCGATACAACGAATTTTTTTTTCCACAGAATATACAAATAAATTTCTCAAAATTTCTTCACCGTTATTTAACTTTCTCTTACAGTATCTCGAAGTAAACCTCCGACCATTGATATCTTGTGGAAATTCAAATTCACACAGTGGGTCTGGGGAACCACTATTTAGCAAATATATTCTTTCAGCATCTGTTTATCTATTGGGCCGCGTGGCTGAGTCGACATCTAAAATAGATGTTGATTCTGAAGAAACACTTGAAGTTACAATAACACCTTCACCTGCAATAGCAGCTTCACTTGTGATAACACCTTCACCTGCAATAGCGCTTGACCCAGAAGTAGAAGCACCAGGTTCACAGATTATAATGGAATCGGACGAATGTTCTTCTAATAACTTAGGCGAAATCTCAGCTTTAGCATCGGTTTCTGATACGGGTGACGATAGTTTATTTAGCTCACCATTTTTGAAAAAGGACTCCAATACCCCTGCTTGCTTACGTCGCTCTCCATCTTTTTCAAGTCTTCGTTTTTAATATTGGTGTCCCGACAAGCGTGATCAACAGGCAGCCATTATGTATGGTAAAAAATAAAAATAACATTCCTAATGCAAAAATTTCGAATTTCATTCTGTTTCTTTGACTGCTACGTTTTTTCGACTAAACCAATGAATCAATTTGGATAAATTTGGTATTTATATATAAATTGAAGTTTGAAAAAGGACATTGACATAACCTACCCTTTACCTGAGAAAAGTAACTCATTCCCACGAGAATAATAATTATGATGGGCGCGTGAACGGAGCCGCGGGTAACTCCTAGTGAGAAGTCAGAGATGAGAATTAACAAGCCGAAAGAGGAGCAATGTCTATTTTCACACGATTAACATACCAATTAAAACATTTTTAACATACCTTGCGGTCAATATTAATTAAGGGTCGGTTTCACCTCCTGTTATTAAAGCCCCGAATAGCCCACTTGTCAAATAAAAACTGTCAAATTCATACAACAACTGTCAAAAAACTGAAAATATAATAGGTGAAATCGGCCGCCCCTCAGTTTTTGCCGCTCTGAGCAAATGCCTGACTTGTCCTCCCTTATTTCGGACTCTGGCTGATGTTTGTGATGAGATGTAGGTGATGAGTCTAGAGAATCAAAAACCCTTCTTACTGGAAAGAAGGCACTCCATCGTAGTGCTTACGTGCGTCAGCCTATCTGAAATTTGATTTGTATTCGAGGATATATTTAAATATTTATGGGCTACAGTATTCAGTTACCATGATGTAGACTGTGTGCTTGTTTGTCACTCTTATCCTACAAATATACTTTATTAAAGTCTACTGATGGGATGAGAGTTTACCAAAGTTGCCAAGCTTGGTAGGCCTTAGCAGGAAGGCGCTGCTGCTCATCTGGTTAGTTTCATTATATTACCTCTTACGAAACCATGGGTACCATAAGGGTGTGGATGCGTATAATATAGGGTACCAATACGGTAGTAGATAATCCTTTGCTACCACACGGTTCATATAAATCTTTTAAATCATTTTGTTACGAATTAAAGTGTATATTTAGCGCGCCTTGAAAGTGAAGTTTGAGCTTTTCAGTTTGAATTACGTCCAATTAAAAAACTATAAAATAACTGAAAGGCCATAGGAAATTCTATTATTTAATAATGACGTGTTTATAAATTGTTCTCAATGTTTTTGAAATGACCATAAAAATGTTTTTCTAAGATTTTTTTATATTTGTGGCGGAATACCACGAATCCAAGATTATAAAATGACGTTGTGTAGTTTCAATTTTTACAAGATTGGCCTGTAATTTTTAATCTATATTCCTATATTCTGTTATATTCGTTCCGATGGAGAATTAGAAATAGAATCCCTCTGTATTTGTAATTCCTTCTCTCCTTCGTACAACATTATATTATATAGAAATTGTAAAGTTCGTCTGTTATTTTATTTGTATAAACTCAAAGGTTTTAAAAATCTTTCGGTGCCGCGCTGTGCCCGACATACGGAACTAGGAAACCGAGAGAGACAACAGCAATTTAATTTGATTATTTCTGTGTAATATTGACGAAATCATCATTCCGAACTTTTTAACACATCCAAAAATATTTTTTTAAAAACAATATAAGAAGGATTGTGACTGTGTGTTTTTGTTTTATTTTTATATGCGTTAAATTTGTTTTCTGGATGTCTAATAACGGCGGTAAAACTGGGCAATTTTAGTATTTTTGAAAGGTACTTAATCATAAGAATAATTTGCTTATATATGAACAAATCGAAGGAACATGGATGAGGTAGCATATATTTGAACGTAAAAACATCTGATCTAATGTTATTATAAACGTAAAAAAATCTTATCTATTTCATTATACAGAGAGAAAACAAATGGATGTATTTGTGTGGACTAAACACTGCCGGAAATGTGATTTGCTTCATATTACAACACTGTTTTTTAAGCTACAAATGCGTTGTATATTCACAATGTTAGTACTAAATAAGTCATCTGTTCTCTTAGACAGAAAAAATACTAGTGGCGTTTGTAATATTAAAAAGTATGTAATATTATACAAATATAAAAAGAAACCTATATGTTACTTTTTTCTGCCGATTTCAGATAACAAACATGACCTCGAAGTAACCTTTTTCGACATATGTTTTATTGGATCCCAAATCTAACAGTAAATATTTGTAACGGTACTTCAAAGTGATTCTCTGAACTGCGGAAAAAAGCTTAGCAACTTACAAGAAAATAGTTTCCAGAAATTTCCTTTCTAATCAGTTTTATTCTTTCAGTCCATTATTTAAATACATTTAGAATGTGGTCTTCGTTTATATGGTTCATATCCACTACATACAATTTGTAGTTAGGATGTTAAAGTTTTTAGTACTTATACTATTCTATAAAGACTAATTTTTTATTTATTCGATCCTTATTGAACCTTACAAGCAGTATAAAGTCAAAAGGCGGAAAACATTCTCTAGCAGTTAACCTTAGGCCAGTGATAACACTACGAAGGCGAAGTTTTTGAAGGAGGAAGTTAATGGGAACATGCAAACGAAATGTTGCACACTCTGTGCAGTTTGGTCCAACTTGAGAGATTGGATAGTTTTTATCCCGATAAGTGACTCTCAATATTCTTTTTATTGCGAATTTAAGATTTTTTTTATGAAAAGGAAAATTTTACATAAGATACATTATATCCTGATTAAACTAAAACAGAGATAACCGTAACGATGACGGAGCTTAGCAGTTTTGAAGCAATTTTGGAAATGAACCCGAACATTCGTCTTCAATGTTGGTTTGCTGGTAGGTTGTCATATTCTTTCAGGCAGGTTATTCCATGGGCCGCACGTCTCGAGTAGCAAACAATGAATATATTATGAAACCAGAATGGTGGTAAGGTAACAAGATATAATGACTTATATATTGTGTGGTAGGAGGCTCAATCAGAGAAGGACCACACTCTCGTACCCGACACTAGTGTTAAAATAGCAGCTTATTACAGCTTATGTTTCGTGTGGTGAATATTCCCTATACTAACTATCTGAAAGTAAACAAAATAATTAAAACGTTTTAAAATAATTTGCTTGAACAATCTGTATGTTTCGCTGGAAAGGCCTATGTAAAGCCGTTAAGGGCCGCGACCGGAGCAGTATTAAATAGGCGATACGAACAAAGCTTTCGGAGTGAAATTAAGTGAACTAAAGTGATCAGTGTGAATAATTATTAGTGTGTATTAGTTTTAATTGGTGTTCAGTAGTTAAAGTATCAATTTGGGTAATTCAATCGGCAGTTTTTATTGTTAAGAACCTTAAGCTTGTGACAATTGGTGTCAGAAATGGGATAAAATCATGCCAATTTTACCTAAGGATGAAATGGAGGGTGTGCGTACCCAAAGACAACGCCAACAGGAGACGGACCAGAGACAATTTGGTGGTGCAACGCGGCAGACGTCAGAAGGCCAGCCGCCAGTCACGGCGGTCGGCCCGTCAGTAGGTTCTACGTCTGCGGTACCTGACTTAGGTGCTCTTATGGTGATGCTGCAGGAGTAGGCTCGCCGATTGGAGGAACAGGCTCGCTGACAGGAGGAACGGGCTCGCCGACGGGAAGAACAGACCCGTTGATTGAAAGAGCAGCAGGAGGAAAGGGCTCGCTGACGGTAGGAACAGGTAGGAAGAGCAGATGCTACTCGTGAAGGACATTCACGTTAATTTCGGGAAAGAGATAAAGGAGGTGAAGGATAGGGTTACTCAACATGACAACCGCCTGTCGGAAGCTGAAACTCGAATCGAGGAAGCTGAAACCCGAATCGACAGAGTGAACAATCGAGTTGACAACGTAATGGCTGACATGAAGAATCTCATGACATGACATGACATGAAACTCTGCACGAACTCAAACTTGGGGATGGAACTACAGCTCCCGTAGTAGCTACTACACCTTCGCCAAGTGGGATCAAAATGCCACCGTTCGACGGGACTTCTTCCTGGTCGGCCTACAAAATCCAGTCCGAAGCTGTTATGAAAGCGAACGGCCGGAATAAAAGTCAGGCCATGACAGCTCTCACACTAGGTCTGCGCGACCAGGCCTTACCTGTTCTAGAAGTTCTCGGTAAGAAAGTTACTTATGAGCAGCTCCTTGAGGCATTGGAGGTGAGATATGGCTACGCTCACCCGGAACACGTCTTTCGTGCACAGTTTAAAGATTGCGTGCAACGCATCAAAGAAAACCTCCAGCAGTGGGCTCTTGAGGTGGAGAAGATGGTTCGAAAAGCATACCGGTCTGTACCTGCGCTCATTGAAGGGAACCTGGTGCAGACATTTGCAGACATTCATCGACGGCATCCGCGACCTGGAAGTCAGAGCTGCTGTGGGGCTCGGGCACCCCGTGACACTTAAGGAAGCCTTGGCCCGTGCACTGGAGGTTGAAGCCGTGCGGCAAGGTCATCGTTCCCATTGCATTAGGGAGGTTGCAACAGCTACAGTTCGTGACCACAATAAAAGTTACAGCCCAAGTTGCTACAGCTGTGGGGAAAGGGGTCATCTTCGACCCAGCTGCCCTAAGTAAAGGTGATCGATCTCGAAAGGGTTGTGCAGCTAAATAACACCGCTCAACAGAAGCAGAAACATGACTTTACTATAGCACACTGCAGCGAAAAATCGCATGGCACCGCAGATGCATTGTCAAGAAGACCTTATAAGTTCAAGAACAGTACTACTATTAGGCAAAAGGGTAAGGAAGCGGTATCTGTGAGAATTCTCAAAACAGACCACCTCGGTAACAAATGGAAGGACAGCCTACGACATGCACAGCAGGAAGATTCGGAAATCAAGCTTATTCTGGAAGGGATGAAGGCCAGTGATCTCAAGCTCAAGTGGAGCGACGTCTCAGCGATGAGTTTGACCCTGAAAAGCTATTGGGCCCAGTGGGACAGCTTGCTGATTCAGGATTGAGACCTGTGGCGTAAATGGGAAAATGGTCGAGGAGACAGCTGTCATTTGCAAATGGTTGTTTCTAAAGCTGAAGTGGTGGAAGTTCTACAGCTGTCTGGGAGTTAAACGAACTCTACTGAAGACGAGACGACGAGAACGAGAACGATTTTACTGAGTCTGTTATCGTGACGATGTCGAGGATTGGTGTCGCAAATGTACAAGTTGTGCGGCTGTGAAGGGACATCCGACTCGTAGTAGAGGTGTATTGAAATTGTACAATATTGGTGCACCATGGTAGAGGACAGCCCTTGAAGTTGCGGAGCCGTTTCAGAGAGGCACTCCTAAGATAGTCCATGTGGATCTACTGGCGCGTTATCATGGGACCGATAATGCTCGGGACGAGCATGTCTTAGGGGGGGGGGGGCAGTGCTGCGCGCCACAGTTGATGGCACTACCGCCACCTGGTATCAAGTGTCAGAAATAGGAGTGTGAAGATATTTCTAGAATTCTCCCAACAGCGCCATCTAGTAACGAATAGAAGAATTAAGCTTTCTAGAAAACTCCACACTCGAACTTTCGGCACTTAATATGGACAGGTATTTTCTGGAACATTCTAGATGTTTTGGTGGAAAAGACCTATTTAAAGCCGCTGAGGGCCGCGACCGGGACAGTATTGAATTGGCGATACGAGCGAAGCTTTCGGAGTGAAATAAAGTGATCAGTGTGATTAATTATTAGTGTGTATTAGTTTTAATTGGTGTTCAGTAATTAAAGTGTCAATTTTGGTAATTCTATATGCTGTTTTTATTGTCACCAACCCTAAGCTCATAACAATATTAATGCAAAGCTGTAAATGCGCTGCAAAAACGTGTCAGCCCCAACTTATAGGCAGCCACAACTTTGTATTTCTTTTTCTTCTGTTTCTTCTTTTTCTTCTTCTGTTTCAACTTCTCTGCGTTAGGAGTTTCCGTGCTGCGTCCATGCTGGGCCCGTGCATTTCCGGTTCCGCTACTCTTAGAGATTAATTTTCGCTGGCTTCAACTCCTTACTAACGTTTAATCGATAGTGCAAGAAGTATATTATTTGGGGTTAATTATTTTCTTTGGGGACTTTGTTGCAAGCTTTGGTTTTTCGAAATTCTTATCGAGTCACATATAGATTGTGTGAAATTGTAATTTTGTTTCTTTAGGCGTTTCTTGACGGTTTTTAATTTACAATTTATCTCCGATCTCTGTTTCACCTCTGACACTGATCAGGCTGGTAGGAGACATTGCATAGCCAAACATTTTTAGAATATGTTTTTATTTCAGGTTTTTTCTGTTAGGTATTGATGATAACAGTGGTAGAGTCACGCGGCAGCTTTTGCTGTTGCATGTAAGAGCCAGCTCGGACCGGGGTGGCACAACGATCTCACAGAAGAAGACCAGCGTAAAGGAGAAGCTCTCCTTCTGTATTTCGTCTGTGGAGTGCAGGTGGCCGGAGCTCAATACGCCCCCCCTTAACATGGTAGCTGATTTAAAAACAACACTACCCCAGGAGGATACCATTGCCCATTTTGACGAAGAATCACTCGCTGTCTAACCAGACAGTTCACTGACAACTCAGAAGTTGTAGAGCCATGTTGCAGTTATGTTAGAAGTATAGTTGTAGCACGAATGTGTCGGCTCAACCGAGGAATGACCACGCTCTCACAGAATACCGGCGTTAAATAGCAGCTTAATGCTGCTATGTTTCGTATGGTGAGTGTAGAGAACCGGAGACCCTTTTTACTGCAAATGAGGCATTCCATCTTAGTCCAAAGGGTGACAACGCATCTGCATTTTAATTTGTAATCGAGGATAGATGTAGATGTCTATGGGCCACAGAAACCACTTATCATTAGGTGGACTAATTGCTCGTTTGTCACCCTATCCTATAAAAATAAAACCTCGCTTCGCCGCGTATTCTAGTGGGAGCGAAATTCCGCACAAGACTAAACCAGCTTGGGGCAAACGGAGCAAGATAATAAGACAAAGGCGGCCTTGCCACGCTATCCGTGAATTTCGGCAACAACAGGGGACTTCATTCAAACTTTAACGCCTTCCACTACTATCTGGAAACGGCGAAGCAGGCCTTGCTCTTTCTAACCGAGACACAGGTGTCCTGTCTGGCTGATATTTCGTATCTATCTTACCCGGGGTACAAATGAGAACACCTCTTTGTGCCCCGGACTGGAGTTTGCGTATGTGTCAGAGGGGACATCTGTTTTCGACGCCTCGGCAGTCTTGAAGGTACGGACCTGTCCATCCTATGTCTAGGCGTAGACCAATAGAGGTCTCATAGTGGTAATGCGGATACAGAACGATTAGTTGACCACGTCCAAACGCCTTGAAACTGAGGAGATACAAAGGCAGTGCCCCATGTGGCTTAGCAGTATCGGAAACTTCGGCGTCAATATATCTAGAGACGTGCAGTTTTGTGTTCAGTTGGATGAGAAGGCCAAATTGTCCTAAAAAGCTTGGCGTGCCTAGCAGAGCGGGACAGTATTTCATGCCGGCACACCGTCTGCAACTTTACAAAGCGCAGGTTCGGCACACATGGAATACTGATCCCATCTCTGTATTGGGCCTTTCCAGTGCTAGCTCCTACCTATTGCGTCCAGCGCAGAGCCATTAGAATATTCGGCTACCGAACTCTTTCCGATCGGCTTGACTTACTGGCACTGCGAAGAGATGTTGCGACTCTTTGCGTATCTTATCGCTTTTACCACGGGGAGTGTTTTGAGGAACTGCTCAAACTAATTCCAGCCGCACAATTTTATCATTGCACATCGCGATACCATCATCCATATTATCTGGATGACTGGCGGTCACCCCCGCGCGATTTAAAAGAAATTTTCTTCCTTGCGTAACTCTCTTGTGGAATCGACTACCATCAGAGATTTTTCTGAACCGATATGACTTAGGAACCTTAATTCATAATTCATAATTATTTATTTGCATAGAATGTAGGTAGATATTACAAGAGCATTATTAAAACATGAAAGTTCCTATACATTCTGCCTTGTCGAGGCGTGCAAATTTTGACTAATTAGACCTTCAAAGACCCTACTGCGTTTTGGAATGCCAGCAACACATCTGCAATTCCCCTGGTGTTGCAGTTGTTCATGGGCGGTGGTAATCACTGACCATCAGGTGAGCCGTATGCTCGTTTGCCCCTTTTCCTACTAAAAAGACGGGTTCAGTGTATACTTGTGCGTACAATGGTGACCATGCTGGCTGATTCTAATATCATATTAAGAATAATACTTAATATTTCGAAGCTTGCTAAAATCACTGTTCATGAGTAATGAGCTTAACATTGAAATTACCGTCCTATATCCATTCTTTACACCTTACCCAAGATTTTTAAGAAGAGCTCACAGTCGACCCGGTAGAAATGGATACCATGGCCCGTAGATATGTATGTATACTCAAGAATCAAAATGCAGATGCGTTGTTGTCCCCGAGGACTAAGATAGGTTTTTTATTGGTTTTCTTCATAGATTTCTACTGGAGACAATGCATTCCGCGTTGTTTCCAATAAAAATCTATGTTTGAAAATATGGATTATCGTGTACAAAGAGATGCCATTAACAAAGGTTTTAGAAAAGCTTTTGCCAGTGGCGGATTTTCCTTAAAACAAACTAGGCACGTGCCTAGGAGCGCGGTGTTACAAAGTGGCATGGAGGTTTTTAAACAAAAAGAAATAAGTACATAGAGACCAAGAAGCCGCACCTATTTTTCATAACACCCAGATAACTTTCCGTCTTATGTGGCGTACATCAACTACACAGGTTACACGGTCAAAGAGCGCGCTGGGGTCTATGTGCACGTCCGTGATGATATTTGCTGTTGGCGTCTCTATTAGAGGTTTCAGATTTTTCAGCGATGTGCCTTTTGGTGGACACCGGTGTAGTCTCTACATGTCTGTGTCTATCCACTGCACAGCGGAAACTAGGAGACTACCTGGCTCATTGAACATCTGACAGAGATGGCAGATAAAGCCCAACAACGGTACCGGACTGCGGAGCTAGTTTTTCTCGGGGATTTTAATTCCCACCACACGGACTGATTGTTCCCAAACTAGAAAACCGACCATGCTGAGAGAGAGGCAAACGTAGTGACGTGGGTACGAGATGTGGAATACATCCAATTGCTTGGACATTCTGCTGACAACAAACCCAGCCAAGTACTCGGTTTTAATCTCAGTTCCGCTGGGACCATCCGATCACTGTCTGGCCAAATCCGTATCCATCATCTTTTTACCGGATAACAGTCCAACAGGCACGGAGACAGTGTGGCGATACGAGTCAGCAGATTAGGATGAGGTGCGGTACTTTTTTTGCAACCTATCCGTGGCGGCCCTCCTGCTATGCCGATGAGGACTAGATTGAATTTGAAAGACGTCAGGAAATTGAATATTTTGCTCCGTTCTCCAAAATCCCGTTCGGTTACAAGGTTCGGCCCTGGTATAATGTGTCCATGCTGAGGCCCGAAAATAATCTGCCTACCAGTTCTAGGTTCTAGCTCGCTATCGCAAAGTTCGTGTAGAGTAAAGATTGGAGCGTTCGGGCGAAGAAGAGAGCTTTTAATTCTGCTGTTAAATCCTTAACAAACAGGTTCTCCGCAGGGCACGATTCGACCGTATCAGTCGTAAAGGGGCCAGACTTTCCCTCCTTTTGATCCTTGTCGAAGGCTGTTGAATCAAAGTTCCGCCGTCCTTCATTGCAACCCATGCAGAAACCTGATAGAACCCCGGCTCACTTGGCTACTGAGAGAGCAAATTTATTTGCGTCTGTGATTGCGAGCAATTCTCATCTAGATGCTGACTCCAAGCAACCGCCGCCGCAGGTCACTATCCATACGAAAGAGGTATGTAGAGCTTTCCAAAACCTGTACTAGAATTATTTTGTCCGTGCGCTTTGGGTCATAAATCATCGCAGCATTTCGCTATCTCTCCCACTCACGGGCCTTAGGAGCGAGCATAGTTATGCGCATTATTGTTATCGATAAGCGTTATGGATAGTGTGTTTAGTTTTGTCATTATGTGGGTTAGTGATAAAAATGAAAAAAAAATGGATAAAACAACGTATTTATTAAAATAACAATAACAATGATTTAAAATAAATTATTAATTAGGTATCTGTGTATTAAAAAAACTATAAGTACAAATGTTTGGAACGTAACAAGTTATATTACAAATAAATATAAATATAAAGATAATAACTTATATCTAAAATAAATTTAAAACTATTTACATTAAAATTCTACATCAGAATCATCAGAGTCATCGTCATCCACATGAATTACGTACCGCCCTTGGTACACCGCACCACCGCCGTTTACCTGCCTTCGATGATTCATTTGTTGTTATCAATATTGGCGTTGCACCCGCGCAACATGCTCATCTCCCTAGCCGGGCTGAGATCGAGCTATGATTTATGACCACAACTGCACGGATAAAATAATTTTATTATAGACGTGAACAAGACTAGTGAACCTGATGGTATTTATGCAAGGGTACAAAAGCATTACGTTTTCTTTATAGGTTAGGGTGACAAACCGAACACGCAGTCCACCCGATGGTAGGTGGATGCTGTGGCCTATAGACATCTACATCTATCCTCGATTACAAATCAAAATGCAGATGCGTTGTCACCCGTGAGGACTAAGATAGAATGCC
>DWHP01004530.1:0-12511 GCA_018247895.1 Parnassius honrathi
TGGATGTTTCGTCGTCGTGTAAAAACTGTATTTAACGCCGCTGCGAGCCGCGATCGGGGCGGTATTGAATTTGGCGATACAAGCGAAGCTTCGGAGCGAAATAAAGTGAATCGGTGTGATTAATTATAAGTGTTTTGAGTTTTAATTGGTGTTCGGTAATAAAAGTGTAAATTTGGTAATTCAATCGGCAGTTTTTATTGTCACGAACCTCAAGCTCGTAACAGTATTCTATGGGGTAGCGTGTGGCTTCTTTTGTATCACCGTATCGGCGTAAATAACATGTCACTTAGCTCGCATGAGAAATGGAAGAAAAACTATCAGTAACATAAAACCAGCAGTTCCCTTTGGATTATAATACCCCTATAGAAATTTTTGATGTTTTCTCTTAGCGATAAAGTAAGGCATTCAAAGTTTTCCAAATTGAATACTACATAAACACCTACTCTGCTTGCATAATTGACTTCTCCGTGGCTTAGCATTTAGTTACGGCTAGGTTTGCCAGATCGGAAGATCAAAATATCAGAATATTTTTTAAAAATGTCGGGTTTTTTTGTCGTGAAAAAAAAAATAAAGTTTATTTTTTAAAAGGTCGCCACAAAAAGTAAGTACTTTAAGCAAAACTAATTTAAAAATACACTTAATATTTAGGTTGTGTGGTGTTTGGCATTGGACTGAGTCCACCAATTTAGACCCTTTAGTAGTATACAGAAAATATTTAAATTTCAAAAAAATCACTTCCTAGTTTAGTCTAATTACTAACTCAGCTTTTATCAAATCAAGGGTTACAAGCTAACGAGAAGCTGTTTGTCTGGAGATTGTGAGTTTTGTCGGGCGTCTGGAGATCATTTGAAATTTCGGGAGAATCCAGACGAATCCCGACGATCTAGCTACCCTATTTACGGCGCAAAGAGGCACAGGCTCAAATCCCGCACGCAACTAATATTTAGGTGGCCTACAAGTAATTGTTGCAGACCTGGATGTCTATCTTTGGGCAATTTATGTATGTAAACTGCCTCGTATGTACTACTCCGATACAGGGGAAAATCCTAATATACATATTAGTCCTAATATATACTGTATATTTTAATTTATGCACGTATTATAAGGTTTATAACTTTACTATTGCCATTTGCAAAAAATCAATACGCGTTATTATCTGCGTGCGTCATTCATACAAAAACACAAAACATCACGTAGCAATTATTACCCACCTAGGTGCAAAAACGCAAGAACACAGCGGCCAACAAGATACGTGACATAAATATGACTTATAAACTAATTAAGACCTTGTGGTAACCTAGTTCTATAAAAAAAATCTAGTATCGAGCGAAAAAGTGACATTACTTCTGTAATTAGTCATGCGACCGTTGAAAGGCTGGCGATCACGACGAAATACATGATTAATAAGAGTAGGGTGACCATTAAATTAAACTGACCATAGATTGGCGGTGTAAGAGTATCACTGCCCTTTGAGTGTCGTAAGAGACGACAGAGGGGAGAGAGGTAAACTAAAAGAGGAGATAATAGCATCATTGTGTTAAGAGCTCAAATAATAAAAAACCGCGGTTGTCACCAAAGTAGCAATCATAGCGAATATGAGGGATAGTACAATAGCCTTTGCCGAGATTGACGAAACGAAATTTTTTACACGGCTCACAGTAGAGTGAAACTGGCAGAAATCGTCACATAAGAAAAAAGCATTATGCCTTCTCCAGGCAATCTTTCTCTCTCTTTCTCATTCCCTCTGTCTCATTCACGGTTATTGTGTGTGTGTGTGTTCGTGCGACTATTGAGATTCAAGCACCAAGCATTAGCGTGGTCAGATGTATAACCTCAATTCTAAACACTTGTAAACTATAATTTAAATTTATTCATTGTATATCGTATCATTATTGCAAATTTACAATAGAACGTCGCGAAACAAAAACTGCAGCAAGTGTAAATAATGCTACCTTAGAAAAGTAAGTTAATAAATCGTATAACTTAATGAGACGATATGCGTTGATATGTGGATGTAAAGGAGGCGAAAGAAGTGTTTCAGGATCGTGCCCAATGGAAGTCCGTAGTCTCTGCCTACCCCTCTGGATGACAGGCGTGAGTGGTGTTTATGTATGTATGTATATGTATAACTTAATGCATGCAAAGAGTTACAGGCATTACATCGAAATAATAGTAGAATCATATGCTCAGCGTCAAGCAGGTATCAAAAGCGAAAAAAAAATAACTTACGTTATATCTCTTCATCAATTTTCTTGTTGGGAAAACGCTAACTATCTACTAGTTTGTTTCCCCCTGGCGCCCTCTTACGACAACGTAGTATATAAGCAAATGGAATATGATCTCCTCCACCTGGATCCAAGAAAGTTGTTAATTACAATATTTAATGTTTACCGCGGCGGAGAAGGAAAACATTGCGAGTGCAACGAAACCCGTTTAAGAAATTGAGAATATTTTCTGGAATTTATAAATGAGCGTGGTGAAATGTTTCTTGTCCTATGTGAGAAAGAGATATTCCCGACAGTGGAACATAAAAGCTGTAACTTCACTTCGTTTTGACATATCCTCTAGAAAAAAAATTAGAGCAAATTAAAAACAAAATTTAAAAAAAACTAAGGATTTTATTGCGTATTTTATATTTCCGACGTTTCGAGCACTTTACAACACCTGAGACTGAGGTGTACGACGCGACGTCCCAATGTCACTGTTAGCCACGGCTACCTTCAGAATAAATTCATTAATTTTTGATCCGATCTACGCATATGAAATAAGTAATATACATAATAAAACGCGTAAAAACTAGTTTTATTTTTATGTTCGCGTGAACGTAAGAAATCATGAAAAAAGCCATTAATTAAAACACAAATACTTAAAAGGAATAAATTCATCAGATCACATGGTGGCTATGATCTTTTCGGTAAATATTAAATATAATGACATGGACAGGGACGGTAGTCCGATTGTCAGACACAGAGAGTTCAGACGCAAGACCAACGGGTTTAAAAAGCTTTCGAGGCACGGGGTTAAAACACCGCCATCTGCTTACCCGAGTTGCTATTGAGATCTTTTTTAAATAAACAAAAAACGAATTTTAAAATTCGAACCATAATCAACAATCGCACTTCGACACACTTATACTACCTTCCACATGTCTCGTAATGTGTGCAACGTGGTTGAGGAAATATATTATATTATGCAAATTGACCGTATAGTGGCGGTTTAAGAATATCTACTAGCCCATAGCATCCCGTGAGTGTCGTTAGATACGACACAGAGAAACAAATCAGGAGATGGGCACCAGCATCTTCCTAATAACGACTAAAAGTAACGACTTCGGTCGCCAACCCGCTTACCAAGCGTGACGACTATGCAACTATCCCTCCTTCGAGGCAATCTGTGAGGGAGGCCTCTGTTCAGCAGTGGAATTTGATAGGCTGCGGCGGTAACGATATGTAAATTGAAAATCCTTGGTCGGTTTTTTTTACAGGATAGGATGACAAACGAGCACACAGTCCACCTGGTGGTGAAATGGTTGTTGTGGCCCATAGACATCTACATCTATCCTTGATTACGAATCAAAATGCAGACGCGTTGTCACCTGTGAGGACTAAAATGGAATGCCCCGTTTCCAGTAAAAAAGGTCTCCGGTTCTCTACACTCACCATACAAAACACAGCGGCACTAAACTACTATTTGACACAGGTATTCTGTGAGAGCGTGGTCCCTCCCCGGTCGAGCCGAACCATTCGTGCTACAACTATACTATTAAAAAAAAACAGCAGCATGTCTCTACCACATAAAAAAATTCCGCTCAGTCCAAGTTTGAAGCATAAGACCCGACCACGAAGCTACGCAGTTAAGAAAAAATAATTGAACGATGGTCCTGATTTAGTAAAATTAGATATCTACCCTAGTTGTATCTCCGGACCGTCCGATAAGTGTTCGTCTCTTTGCTAATACGTTCATTGCACCGGCGTTATCTTGCGTGATTCCGAATTATGCATGTAAATTAGTGTCAACGTCCGTCCGTACATAAATACGGTACTCGCATGCCAAAGCAATGTGGGGAAAAACTTGATCCTGTTCACACAGAAAACTTGAAATCAAGTTCAAATATCGTTTAACCAAATACACGAGTGTTATATCTGCTTTTTTATTGACTCAAATCATTGTTTGTTAATTTAATTTGTTATGATTAAAAGAAATAAAAGTATCTAGTCTTAATATTCTTTTTTTTATAAAGTAGTTTGACAAACGAGCACACAGTCCACCTGATGGTAAGGCTGCTGTGCCCCATAGACATCCACATTGATCGATTAAGTTAAGTAATTCTTCGTTGTCACCCGTGAGGACTAAGATGGAATGCCTCGTTTACAGTTCTCTACACTCACCATACGAAATACAGCATCATTGAGCCACTATATTACACTGGTATTCTGTGAGAGCGTGATCCTTTTCCGGTCGAGCTGGCCCATTTGTGCGTCAACTATACCAGTAATATAGCTCTAGCATAGTTCTACCATGTTTGAAAATAAATAAATAAAACGCGGTAAAATCCGTAACATTAGTTATATCTAAAAATAGTTTATTATAACTAATATCAAACGTTGACTGATAAATAAACTAACTTATAAACAGATCGAACTAATACGGTATTATCGCTGTAAGCATTTTTTATGGGTTGCATCCACATCCCTTTTGCGTAACTACTAACTACATCCCAATTTCCCTTCAGAAACAAGCTTTCTTTGTTTCTGAAGGGTCTCGTTTACTTTACGACTACACGCCACATACCACCACCCCTTTAGGGGTGTATATGTTCTGTGGCACAAACCGAAAATAGCCATTACGCGATTTGATACTTTTATTTCTTTTAATCATAATAAATTACTGTTTGTGGCCAGTGAAGACTTTACAAGTTTTTTTTTTTTAAATTCTATGTAAAGTTATATTTTACGTAAACGAAGCTAAGTGTTTTCGTTTGAAATTTCTTTTTCTCTTCTTCGTGGTGAGTAGACATACTGAAGTGATCACCTGCTTTAAAAATAAGTAAATGCAGCGCGATAAAATATGTAAAAATAGTTGTATTCATTGAGTAGTGTTCGCGTAAGTATAAGAAATTATGTAAAGATTTTTTAATTTAAAAAAAAAGATGACAAATGCGACGAAGTGAATTGATAGCAAACATGTTTATATTAACTACTCGGTTATTTGTCACTTGAATATAATTATATGTACATGATCGCACAAAGAGTCTGTCGAGGAGTAACTTGGAAATAATTGGAAATAACTTCATGTTAAAGTAAAGTGCAGAGTATGATTTACGTACTCAATGCAGTAGATTTCGTACACAGTAGCAGCATGGCTCCACGGACCTATCATGCCTATAATTACCCATTTAAAACTCGAGTTGAGTCACACAAGTTTTACATAACTTATGATAGTGGAGAACTGATTTAACGCAAATCATTTTTTCAAGGTGTTGTTTTGAGTAACGTTATCTCGAAAGTTTTTAAATATAAACAACATTGGACACGCCTTACGTCGAAAACTAAAGAAATCTCATTTATCCATCCATTTATTTTTTAATTTTCATTTATTAATTCGCAGGTAAGCCAGGAATCCTAAATGCCTTTGACATACAAAATTCCTGTCAATCAAAATATAAAAAAATCATGACATTATCTATACCTACACAGCTATCAAACTACACTAAGCTTTCCAAAAAAATAGCAAACAAGCTTTGGCATTAATTAGGAACACTTTGAAAAATGAGCTTAAAAAAATTACCTACACTCAATAATAGTGTATATTACACTACACTATCACTATCTACAACTACACAATAAATTACCGTAGTCGTGCAACGATTACGAATTAATGCTCACCGTAACGAACAACGCACGTTCCATTCTCGCTGGCACCAAAGACATTGTTAATTTAAAATTGTGTGCTGATTTATGTCGTACTTGTCAGTGAAAGAAAACATCGCAAGGAAACCTGTATGAATAGGGAATAAAATATTCTTGAATACGTGTGAAGTCCGCCAGCAAGCATTGGGATATTTTTTTATATAGAATAAGAGTGACAAACGGGCACACAGTCCTTGTGATGGTAAATCGATACTGTCGCCCATAAACATCTACATTTATCCTTTATTAAGAATCAAAATACAAATGCATTGCTGAGAACTAAGTGGAGTGCCTCGTTTCCAGTATAGGGTCTCCGTTTTTCTACACTCACTATACGAAACACAGGCGAAATAAATCTCACCGTAGTCTCTCAGGAGAGCGGACCTCTGTCTAGATGTGAGACTACGTATTATAGCTTCCGTGTAGACCAAAACAAGAAAACCGTCACTAAAAATACCCAATAGTGTTTACGTAACGCCCGCTATAAAATACGAGCTGTTTGCGGCAGCAGCTGTGACCTTACAACCTTTCACTTTCTAGGCACAAAACCGCGGTTTGCTTTCAAACTAGAGTCTGCAGTGACGTCATCGTAAAATACGAGAAACGTTATTTTTATGTAATTCATCCTCAACGATGACAAAACCGTGCTCAAATTCTTAATATTCGTTCTCACACACATTTTCTTCTTTTTTTTTAACAGCCCGTAAAAGATACAAGTCGGTTTTATTGATGATGA
This sequence comes from Parnassius honrathi, assembly GCA_018247895.1. Lineage (NCBI taxonomy): Eukaryota > Metazoa > Arthropoda > Insecta > Lepidoptera > Papilionidae > Parnassius > Parnassius honrathi. The sequence goes on from DWHP01004530.1 coordinate 6,646, forward strand.
TGTTGATTTTTTAACTTGACCAGGGAAGGACCACGCTCTCACAGAATACCAGCGTCTAATAGTAGCTTAATGCTGCTGTGTTTCGTATGGTGAGTGTAGAGAACTAGACACCCTTTTTACTGAAAACGAGGCATTCTATCTAAGTCCTCACGAGTGACAACGCATCTGCATTTTGATTCGTAATCGAGGATAGATGTAGATGTGTATGGGCTACGATAACCACTTACCATCAGGTGACTGTGCTCGTTTGTCACCCTATCCTATAAAAAAATAGTTTTGTTTTTAATTTAAGACATGGGGACAAAGCATGCGGCTCACCTGATGGTAAGTGGTTACCGGCGCACATAAACAACTGCAACTCCAGGGGAATTGTAGGTGCGCTGCCAGCCTTTTAAACAGTGGGATCTTTTCTTGAATGTCCCTTGGTCATATGGGTCCGGCAAAATCGCTAGTGGTGGTATTCAATTTAAAATATACTAGCAATGCTGATAACATGACTAATACGCCTTTTAACCACTCCAGGTTAGCTTAAATTGCTTGTGAGGTTCAAGTCATGCAGTCAAATGTTTGATTCGAACCAACAATTTTTAAGTTCGCGGTCCGCACCCTACCATTAACCTATTGTCGCTTAGCCTAATAAGGTAGAGTGTGGGTACATATACTTTACTACTGTAATTGAAGAATCCGCTCTTTACTGGAAACGAGGCATTCCATCTTATTCGCAGTAGTGACAACACATTTGCGTTATTATTTTTAATCGAAAAAAATGTAGTTGTCTATGGGCCGCAGCTTTCACTTACCATCAGGTGGACTGTGTGCTCGTTTATCACCCTTATTTAAAAAAAATGTGAAACCAATTTTCATAAATATAACTATAAAAATTTATATTCAGAAGCAGTGGTCATTATCCAGCCTTGATAACGAGAAGCTGAGGCAAATAAGAGCATTCCTTTATCTGCCAATATTAATCATCAAGTAGCCCTGGGGTCATCGACCAACTTGGAACTCGTTTTGAACACCTACGTAACACAAGACAGGTGCTCGTCCTTAAAAGTTTAAAACCGCTTCTGACGAAGCGCGATTATAACAGGTTAAAGTGTAAGGTAAACATTACTTGCGTCTTACACTATTGACACTGTGTTATGAACTCGTGACCTTTGATCGCACGTTGTTTTTTTTTTAATAGACGAGGGTGCGGTGCGCACGAGCATGCGGCTCAACTGATAGTAAGTTTCAACCGCACCCTATGAACAACTGCAACACACCGACCTCAATCAGTGATAGTTGTATTCGATGTTGCCTCTGATGGTATTAGGCCCGCCACATACATACGAAACTCCGTTTCGGGATTCCGTTTCGGAATTCCAATTTGGGACTCCGAATGCAGCAAGTTCATATAAGATCAATGACCCGCCACACACCTACGGTAGGTTCCGTTCGAAATTTTACTGTAAAGACAGGATTCGCAACTCCGAAACGGAACGTCACCACGCCAAAATTACGCTGAAACTTTAAATCTAATCTACACCTTAAATCTTCTTAATATAAAAAAAATTATGTTTGTTTGTTCGTATTTTATGCGCTGCCATACCCTTCATCAGATTGCGCTAAATTTTTGTCAATATATTGCATGCGCTGCCGCGGAGGTTATAGGGAAAGTACAATTAACTTACAATGGGTGGCCGGGTGTATCCTACCGACAATTTATTTCAAATATATAGATCACTTAAATTCAATAAATGTTTTATTATCCCATCAGGTGGGATGTTGTCAAGTACTGGATCGTCATAAGTTAAAATAACCACGCAACATATGAAAAGCGATGTTAAAGTTTACCGTTATACAAGTTGTTATAATTCTTCCTTAAGATAATAACGTAATATTATTTTAATATAATAAATGTGACAAACCCTTATTCCATACAAAAAATAATCAAAACGCAGGTGCGTTGTCCCTCATGTGAATTAAGATGGTATGACTAGTTACTAATATATAATATGCAGCTATATTATGGTTGTGGCACGAACGAGTCGGCTCGACCGGGGAAGGACCACGCTCTCACAGATAACCAAAGGAAATTCGCAGCTTAATGCTGCTGTGTTTCGTATGGTGAGTGTAGAGAACCGGAGACCCGTTTTACTGGAATTGAGGCAATCGCGACTACGGATCGGTCTATGGGCCACAGCATCCACTACCATCAGGTGGACTGTGTGCTCGTCTGTCACCCTTATTCTACAAAAAAGAACAGTCTTGGTTCTCATCAATCAAAATAAGAGTTCGACAAACAAGCACTTTATATCTGATACTAAGTGGATGCCCAAGACTGCAGATCATACATCTATAATCGATTAAGAATTAAAATACGGCTGAGCTGATTCTAAGGCAAGCGGTCACAATTTAATTTTAACAAATTTACGACAAATCAGAAAAATGTGGAACATGGAAGTTGTAAAGTTCTCCAAGGGGACTGTTTCTATTATCTACGATGTACAGTAAAACATTTGCACGATCAATCAAGAAAAATAAATAAAACACAATTCGTTTACACAATCGTTTGCACAGGGTCGATGTTGAAGAGTTAAATATATTTGCACTCAATACATAAAGTTCGGAGAAGTAATAGAGGTATGAAAACACTACGTTTTTGAAGTTTAAACAATGTTTTAATATAAACTCGAATGGTACTGAAATAGTTAAACATATTAAAGAATGTTCAGTACATTTCTTTCTACAGAATGAAGATGACAAACGAGAACACAGTCCTCTTAATGTAAAAAGGATGCCGTGATCCATTAATATCCATCCTTTATTAAGGATCAAAATACAGATGCGTTTTTATAGGATAGGCTGATAAACGAGCACACAGTCCACCTGATGATAAGTGGTTGCTGTGGCCCATAGACATCTGAATCTATCCTCGATTACGAATCAAAATGCAGATGCGTTGTCACCCGTGAAGACTAAGATAGAATGCCTCGTTTCTAGTAAAAAGGTCTCCGGTTCTCTACACTCACCATACGAAACAGTAGCATTAAGCTGCTATTTTACGCTGATATTCTGTGAGAGCGTGGTCCTTCCTCGGTCCAGCCGACCCATTCGTGCTATCTCAACCCTGAGGAAGATGATAAAATGAGAACTAAGACAGAATGCATTGTTTAAAGTAAAAAGAACCTCCGATTCTCTACACTCACCATACAAAACACATTAAGCTGCAATTTTACGACATACAACCATAATATAACAACGAGATTCTACCACGTAAAGACCCCCAAATCTTTAAAAAAAATGATTTATCTTACCTTAAAATAAGTATGGAGCCTGTACATCTGGCGGTGGTCCTTGACGGGGTGCAGAGTGATAGCGCGGTGAACCTCTCGCCGCTTCAACGCGCCGGTGTAGGCGGCGGAGCCGCTGCCGTTGTGATGTAAGATCGTTTGCATCTGGAAACAAATAATAATTGTTTTCATTAATAATAATAGTTTTCATTAAAATGCGAAAGTCAACTTAAAAAGAAACAACACAGTTAAACCTCGAAAAACCTCCGCCAAGCCTTTAGTTTCACATTTTTATCATTGGTCTAATTTAATATTACTACTAGATAGGTACTTTTATCTCTTCGAGTAATTATTTTTTGTTGCTAATTACTTTTTATGGTATTTTGATACATAAATAACAATTTATAAATAATTAATTGTATTTGGTAGCCAATTCCTTTTTATGCTTTTAAATAAAACTAGTTTTTACGGATTTTATCGCGTACATTATTTTTTATATTCCTGACGTTTGGACCACTATATATGGTCACGAGGGTTACTGACCGGAATATAAAATAAGTTAATATACTTAGTCGAGTCATAAGTTCTCTCAAAACCTTATTATTTAAAATTTTTGAATACTGGCTAGATGAACTTCACCAATTTTAAAAATAAAATATAGCGTTTGCTCTTGCCGAAAATAAAAAGACATTAATTTTCATTCATTTTCAAATATGGAGTGGTCGAAAAAAGAAGATAGAGTAGCGGTTATCGCGTTGCACCGCTGTGGTTACACGCCAAAAGAGATTTTCAATATTCTACAAACATTGAAAATAACCCTACGATTTGTTTATCGCACTTTCAAACGATTCACTGAAGATTCAAGCTTCGAAGATCGTATGAGGACCGGCCGACCTCGTACAGTTAGGACACCCGCGATCATCAAAGCAGTGAAGCCGTGAATCCAACGAAATCCTGTTCGTAAACAAACAATCTTAGCTATTCAGATGGGCCTAACTACGAACCACGGTCAAAAGAGTGATCAATGAAGACCTAGGACTACGAGCTTATCGTAAGAAGACCAGCCGTTTTTTGAAAGAGCGTTTGAAAAAAAATAGGCTGGATAGATCCCGCGCTTTGTTACGACGGTACGCGGGAAAAAATACCACAAAATTTAGTTTTCGGATGAAAATTTTTTTTACATCGAAGAAAGTTATAATAAAGAAAATGATGAGGTGTATGCCCACAGCAGTGAAGAAGCCAGCACGCGTATTCCGAGGGTTCAACGAGCACATTATCCCTCGTCACTCATGGTTTGGCTTGGAAGCTCATATTGAAAAAAGTGTAAAAACCAGTGCCGAGGATCAAATAATGTTCAAAGATAGACATTGGATATTCCAACAGGACTCTGCACCAGCTCATAAGGCACGAATCACGCAAAACTGGTTGACCGCCACGGACTTTATTGGACATGAAGACTGGTCCTCTTCTATTCCAGATTTAAGCCCACTGGATTATAACATATGGCAACATTTGGAGGCGAAAGTCTGCGCTAAACTCTAATCTCTCCGAGCATCTTTCGCTAAAGCAACAGCAGAAATAGATATGAGTCTGGTGCGTGCTGCGATTGATGATTGGCCGCGTCGATTAAGGGCATGTATTCAAAATAGGGGAGGGCATTTTGAATAATGTAAATAAAATTGTATAAGTTACCTTTCATTTCATATATAATTTCGTCAAAAAGTGTATCATTAATTTTATAAAAAGTTTTTGACAGAACTTATGACCTGACTGAGTAATGTCTAAGATATCTATTTAATTTCAGAGCATTTATCTCGTCTACATATGATTTTAAAGCCATTTATGCTTCGACGTATTAAAAAAGATGTGGAAAATGAGTTATCAGATAAAATTGAGATTATGGTTCACTGCCCTCTAACTATAAGACAGAGACTTTTGTATATAGGTAAGTTTTTTGTTTTAAAAGATTGATAACTTCATTACTTATGGGGCTTTAATTTCTATCTGCAGTCCTTTATATTATCATACTTGTATGTTTTAGCTTTAAAAAAGAAGATAAAAATAGAGGAATTACTTCATTACTCAGTTGGAGCCGAGTCTGGTCACAGTGTAGATAAGAATTTTACTTCAAATCTTATGAATTTGGTCATGCAATTTAGAAAGGTAATTTTATAACTGTCATGTTTTAACGTCATTTCGAATTAAATATAGCAGAGTCATTATGGAAATGAAGTTTTACTAATTTTTCACCATAATGAATCTGAATTTGTGATATCACAACACATAGATGGCATTGAAAACGTTAGGAAATACAGTCAAAATATATAAAGTCAAAGTATCGAAAAAAAAATTAACAAACATACAATTTTTTTCTTTTTAAAAGTTTTTACTAAAATTTTCTTCCCTCATTATTATAACATCATAGAGGAAACAATCCTAGTGTGGAGGCAACGACCACACAGCCCGATAGACGCCTAATGCAAGGCGAACACTGACAGAAAGTGTTCGCCACACATCAGACAAATACGTCTTACTTAAGAAAACGATCGCGCTATCTACTTTAGTAGCGACCACATCCCTGACCCGTGAAC
>DWHP01004531.1:0-12510 GCA_018247895.1 Parnassius honrathi
AAGTGCTGATTTACCACGTGCTCGGCGGTGAAGGAAAACATCGTGAGGAAACCTGCATGTCTGAGGAATAAAAAAAATATATTTCGAAGACATGTGAAGTTCGCCAACACCATAGAAAACAGAAATCCGTGTTCTGTGGCCAACACGCACAAGGGCAGCGCGGCGGACACTTCCTTGCCCTAAAACCCTATCAGAAATGAGGGGAGGCCTGTGCCCAGCAGTGGGACTTACATAGGCTGTTACTTTACTTTTTTTTTACAGTTACGTACCTATTCACACCAGTTCAAAACTAAATTATTAAAAACAATAGGTATTCAGCAGCTTACCGATTTAAATCCTCCGTGGCTTTATGACATGCGGCTTAAATTGTATCCCATTCATTTCGAGGCGGATTTGGGCTCGGTGTTGCGTCTCCTCATGCAGGCGGGACATCATTGCATGGTCTTCAACACAGTCCAAACGTAGTTTGTCAAAGAAATCCACGATCCTTAGGCGCATTTCGTCAGCACCACACTCACGATTAAAAACCCTTTCTTTGACATACCCCCACAGAAAGAAGTCTAACGGGGTGAGATCGGGTGAGCGAGATGGCCAAGCGTGTGGTCCTAGTCTGCCGATCCAGCAATCGTGAAATAGCTCGGTGAGGCGTTCACGGACGAACCTCACGACATGTGGAGGTGCACCATCATATTGGAACCATTTGCGGCAATATTCAGCGATCGATAGTTGGTCCAAAATGTTAATCAACTGCTCATTTATAAAGTTTAGGTATCGCTGTCCGTTAAATCGCTGTGGCACAAACACTGGTCCTAGAATGCGATCCTTAAATAAACCAGCCCATATGTTAACTGACCTTTGGGTTTGGTGCCCGGTTTGTCGAATAGCGTACGGGTTAATCTCGCAATACACGTGAGTATTTCTTCGGTTCCACAGGCCGTTCCTAGTAAATGTGGACTCGTCCGTCCATATGACGTGCTCAGCGAAACCAGGTACATGTTGTTGCTGGTCTAATAGCCAACGGCAAAAACTCGTGTGCGCTTGTGATCGCCTGGGACTACAACTTGCACTTTGTATGATCGCATTCGGTTACGCTGTAACACTTTGTGAACTGTACAGTATGACACACTTGTTCCATCCCGACGCCTTAACAATTTAGCAAAACTTCGTGTACCTAAGTTCGGATTTCGGCGAACAAACATCTAAAATGCGCTCCTCAGAGTGAACAGTCACTTGACTTCCAACTCCTGCCGCTACTGGAGCAGTGGGGCGATTTTCCAACACTCGCTGAAATGCTACTGTTATCAGACGAGAGTCAGTTGGGTGTCGAGCGGTCGGAAATTTTTCTCGGTAAATTCGTAACGCAATCGCAGCATTCCCGCAGGTTTCTCCAAGGCACATTAACTTGTTGCCGTATTCACGAGCACTATAAACGTACGCGGTAGACATTTTTAAAACAAAACAAGAAACACTAAACGTAAAAATAAAAGTAATAACAACAAGAATTGAATACACAACACAACTGAATTTCTCACGCCATAGATAAGCTAGTATAAATGGGAGGCTCACGCGCACGTCGACACAGAACTGTCTCAAAAACTAAAATTAATAATCAATTCCCTCCGAAACTAATGCGTACGGTACTGCGTTGTTCGTGTGTCCTTGGTCCTTGCGGTAGTCCCGGGGGGCGGCCAGGCGGGAATTTTCCACATGTTGGCCTTGTAAATTGCGAGGCGACACGGGTTTCGTATTCGTACTGAGTTAAATAAGAGAGTTCAGCGTCCGCGCGTTTATTGACCCTATAATAAGCTGGTACCTGGTTTTCACAGCTGGTTTTATTTTTCATTACTTTCATGATTTTTTTATGAAATTGTTGTTTCATTTAGCTGTACTAACATGATGGAGCGTGAATACAGCTAATAAAACATTGTGAAAAGATGATTTTTTTTTCATTGGGATCGATTTTAACCTGGTGCCATCATCAACGGTATCGTTAGTACAATAGTCGGTTTTCGTTTTCGGGAGCGTTACAAAATTACCCTGTATGGATGACCTCAAGTTATTCGCCTCCATTTGCTCCCATCTTGTGGAATTGCTAAATATCACTTGTGAATTTAGCAATTCTACAAGATCGGAGATTGTGATTCTATTAGAATGGAGCTGGGAATTCATAACTGTGCGGTCCTCCGTGTTGAAAGGGGAAGGTTCCAAACAGTTTATTTCGACTTTTTTAATGCGTGCAGCAAAGGAGTGTAATAATTTGCCAGTGTCTATCTTTCTGTCCGAATACAATCTGGACGTCTTCAAGGCAAGAGTGAATAGGCTTTTGTTACGCAAAGACAGTGCGATGTACCATCTAAGGCTGAATCACCACTTACCACCAGGTGGGATTATGGTCAGGCACTGGCTTATAAAAAGTGGAAAAAATTTTTTTTGGTGTCGATGAGGCTGCTACGAAACAGTCAGTTTGCGGCGTGTTTTATGCACGCTTGACCAAAGTGCTTAGCAGCCTTTTGTCCGGTGTGAATAAAACACAAGCATATAACGATTAGATCATGCCCGTATACCTTTGACATACTAAGGGATGGCACCGTCGACATCTGTCGGGCTTGTTGCCATCCCGGTGAGTCACTTAGGCATGTCGTCTCCAGTTGTTCGGCGCATTCTGACTCTAAGTACTTGCACAGGCATCGCTCGCTCTGAAATACGGTATCGTGGACCGGAAATTGCCGTATTACACGTACTTGCCGGTAGCCGTGCTCAAAAATGACCGCGCCTGGCTCTACTGGGACCGGACCATCATCACAGACAGGGCTATTCTTGCGAATAAGCCATTCCGTATGACGAGAAGTGAAAGCCGAAACAGATAAGCGAACAAAATATCTGGGCCGGCTCACGAGGTGACTGACATGTGGAGTGGACTGTCGATCGAAATTATACCAGTAGTTATTTCTGCAAAATCAAAATAATCTTCGTCAATCTCGGGTCATCTGAGGTAACAGGGACTCCGTGACAAACCGCTCCGGGCTCAAATGCAGAAGGCGGTGCTCCTCGATACCGCTCGCATTATTTGCCGGTTTCTTTCCCTATCCCCCTTACCCCCGGTCGTTTGGTCTCCCCTGCCGAGGGCTTCCATCTGGTTGTGTGTTTGTTTATTTACGTATTTTTTATGTATTTATTTTATTGATATTTGTACACTTATCATTTTCACTTACAATTATATATTTATAGAACCCAACCAGATGTGAAAACTATAGAGATACCCCATAAACAATAATTTAAATAGAATGGCGTAGGGAAGTAACGACTCCATCGCCCAATGATGTAACAGTTAAGTGAGAAAACTGCTACGTCAGTGCAGTCAGTCAGCGCCTTGGTAAGTGGTGTGCGCCGTGCCTCTGCAGAACTGAGGGTGCAGAGGCCCGTATGTGCTTACGGACGTACAATGAAACGGTGCCTGGCCTGGCCATGTCCCGTTAATTGACGCCCATAATTGGATGATAGACAATAAAAGATTACGTATAGTGCCACTGCCTGGGGGTCGCCGTGGCGGGTCTGGAGTTGGTGCCGGACGCGGTAGCATGCGGGCTGTCAGCCGAGCGCAAGGAGCTGCACGATCACCTAGCAGACCCCCGCATCCATCATATCTTGGTGATAGCTTGGTGTCGGCAGGATCCTCTCGGACTCAGCAAGCGGCATCCGCCGCTGGTGGAGTGCGCCGCATGCATTGGAGAAAAAATATAAATGCAAACGCATTGCAGGCGTACCATAGGACGAAAAGGGTAGAAACTGCAGGGATGGCGTATCAGGTTCGGATGCATTGCTTTTTAGCTGAGCTGGAGCCGTCTATCCCCGTCACGGAACAAAACCCGTCGGACCGACATCATGCGCTCGAAAATATTTGATAATGCCGAACTCGAAAGACTACGGCGTGAGGCTATTTCCTTATCGGATGAATCGGCTATGGCTGGAATACGGCTCCTCAGGCCAGAGAACAGCATCCACACGTGGAAGCCGTCGTGGATCTTCCAGTTGTGGTTGATTCAGACGATGGATGAAATAGTCTCTCATGAACTAGAGCAAATGAGTAGCATATTGGAAGAAGCAATCTCGGAAACGCGCAGCACACCTTTCGAAAATCAACCGCAACTTCCCCCGTACCCCCAGGCAAGCAAAATCGGGATGTCGTGACGGCTTTTAACCCAATTCTTGTGACTTATTTGAAAGCTAACCGGGACCTTTGCGAGATAGACTCAATCCTTTTTAGCGCCGCAGTGTATCACTATCCCAGCCTGGAGAAAAAGAATCGAGGACCGTATCGCAAACGTAAGCTCCCTTATTGGCAGACTGACAAGCTTCAGGTCGGGTAATAATAGACCGGGGGTTGAGCGCACCGTTAGAATGGCATTTGCTGAGACAAATATCAGTTTTTCCAGCATAATAGACCGGGCAGTAATAATAGACCGGGGGTTGAGCGCACCGTTAGAATGGCATTTGCTGAGACAAATATCAGTTTTTCCAGCCGCATAAACCAACGCAGATATCACGCAGAAACTAACGGAGTGCATATAGACGACCTGAAGCAAAAAATCACTGCTTGGGAGAAGCGCATTCGACGATTTACCGAGAGGTCAAGGCAATTCAACCAGAATCGTCTATTCCAGAGTAATTAGAAGAGGCTCTATAAATCATTGGAGCGACCAATTGTATATGTAACGGGCCCAATACCGGATCGGGCCGATACCGTGGCATTCTGAGTGCCCTTGGATGGAAGTTGTGGCGAGCCGGGGTACGAATATTACGCCCATGGACCACGTCATCATAACGCCGGAAGACGTAGCTGAGGCGGTCCGTAGGGCCCAGAACTTGAAGAGTCCGGGATTCGACAGGCTGCATCACTACTGGCTGAAGTGGTTTGTAGTGTGTGTTCGCTCGACAGTTTCAAGAGGTCTCGACTAGAAGTCGCTCCCAAGCCTCTTCACTTAGTTCCTAAAGATCAGGAAACCACAGACCTAAGCAAATACCGCCCCATCACGTGTCTACCCACCATATACAAGACACTGACATCCATTTCGAGCGCGAGAATCACTCGTCACCTGGACTTAAATCAGGTAATGTCACGCGCTCAAAATGGATGTCGGGGTGGTGGTCGTGGAATCAAAGAACCACTATTCATTGACGCGGTCATTGGTAAAGTGGTTAAGAGCAATATTCGGAACTTCTCCGCCGCCTGCATAGACTACAGAAAGGCATTCCATTCGGTGCCCCATACAAGGCTAAAGAAAGTCCTAGAGCTGTACTAGGTTGAATGTACAGTTAGAGACTTCATTGGGCAATGTATAGGGCTGTGGATTACGATCCTTTGTCATCTGGGCGATCGCATGACGGCTGCAGAGAACCACATAAGGATAATAAATCTTTCATTCATAAAATCTTTCAGTGCGATTTTCTGAGTCCAATCTAGTTCTGCCTCCCATTGAACCCTCTCAGTATCTTATTGGAGGGCTCCGGGAAAGATCGCTGTAGAAGGAAAATCGTCTATTGTTATAAAGTGTTTTATTCATTTAATAACAAAAAGCATTAATTTATAACGCATACAAAGATTCGAGTGATAACGACACCGAATAAGTACGTACTTATTCAAAAGATAAAACATTATCTTCAATATTATATAAGAATTTTATTTTTATTAAGTAAAGGTGATACATCTCTGGCTGCCATTGTCACGTTTCTCTTAGAACGAACTGACGTAACGCGCGATTTGTTTATTTTAAAGGGATGAATTTGCAAAGGCTCAATATGGTTATTATATTGCTTCAAATATTTTTTTTTAATATGAAACTGTTATTAAATGAATTGCTGCGTTACTTACCATAAATTGAAATATAAAATATAACACATTTCTCGAGATGTACCGTAAGATTTTACGATGTTTATAGTAACCACAGACAATACTAAATAAGAAACAAAAAAATGTGCTGACCTAGAAGTGTGAATAATATCAATATTTATATATTGCTATCACATCTAAATTAAGATTTGATCAGTGTCCGTTTTTCTCAATCGATTTGGCACGTACCATAATAAGGTGGTTTGATTAAAATTGTTCTATTATTTTATTTTATACGTATTTTTTTACGTATTTGTACGTGCTGGGTTGCGTAGAAAATCATTAAAAGAAATCTTAAAGAAATTATAAAAAAACCATTTCAAGGAAATGTGAATTCTACATACCAGTATTTTTTACAGTATTGGACAAATGGGCACGCAGTCCACCTGATGGTAAGTGGACGTCGTGCCCCACAGACATCCACATTTATTCTCAATTAAGGATCAAAATGCAAATGCGTTGTCACCCCTGAGGACTGAGATGGAATGCCTCAATTCCAGTAAAAAGGGTCTCTGGTTCTCTACATTCACCATACGAAACACAACAGAATTACTATGCTATTTTACGCTGGTATTCTGTAAGAGCGTGGTCCTGCCCCGATCGAGCCGACCCATTTGTGGTACAGCTATAATATAACTGCAGCGTGGCTCTACCACGTTTAAAACATTTAGGCAGAAATATCCCTTGTCCTTGATCTCTTTCGAATGAGTAGAAGTTTCGAGATAAGCCTTTGCCCAGCCATGGGATAAATATAGTTTAAAGATTTTAAAAAATCAATATCAATACTTATCGTCTAATGAAATTATTAGTTGTAAATCTTGTCAACGTTTATGTTATTATTATTTACTTTTATTAATAAATTATATTCTTTTTATGCACACAAAGCGTTTAAGCTTCATTTTCAGTTTAAAATTATAGCAAAATTTATTGAATATAAAATAAAGCGAAGCGTATGTATTTAATTGCAACCTTTAGAGTGCGTTACGATTGATTTTTGTTTCTGACCTACTTCGTATCAAGAATGTTTAATGAAAACGTCATTATTTTAAAGATATAGCTCCTATCATGCATCGCAAATTACGTTGTGTGTGTTGGAATAAATTTTCGTAGCATTACGATTTCACACTACAGACCAACGACTACACAGCCCGATAGACGCCTCATGCAATGCGAACAATTTCTGTTAACACGTTAGACAAATAAGTCTTACTTAATTAAGAAAACGATCGCGCAATCTACTTTAGTAGCGACCACATCCCCGACCCGTGAACATCTTACATGTGACTCATGAATTTTCGACAAAATAAAATACAACAGACGCGCAACATGTACTGCAGGCTCCCTGTACAATAAAATGGTGCGGTGTAATTTCAAAAAAAATGTCATCATATTCATTGATAAGTAAATTTTAATTTCCAAATTCATTAATTAAAATTAAATCAGAGCTCAACCTATATTTGTCACAAAGCAACTCGCGTTGATTTATTCAGACATCTTCGAATATTTTCGGACTATGCATCCCTTTCTTTTCAATGCAGTTCATTACACTACACGTGTAATTTTTTTTTATTTGACAATGACGTAGTTCATACTGTGACCGATAAATATGAAATTATTTTAATTTGTTACTAAAACAGCTCTTATCAAAAATGTTATCATAATTAAAACTAGTATTTAATTTAAGTAATAAAATCAATTTTAAACGCGATTTCTTGAACAGATCCATGTAGCGACAAATTATGGATCATGTTATTGGTTTCATATTCGTTAAAGTATTCGTTGCGTATTCAGACATGCAGTGATAGTTAATCAACGTTTATCCTATAGATAACTTTAATGAATCAGTAGCAAATGGAATCGGCAATAACGGCAATAGCACTGGGAACTTCAAAAATCGGGCATCAGTCATTAATGTAGGGTTTTAATTAATTGGAAATAAATTAATATCAATATCCGAACAAAACTGGGCTGATTTTAGTTTATCCACCTCGTAGCAAAGAGGAGAACGAGTATGTGATGTTATAAGAGAGCTCAGCTACGCCAATGATTTAGAAATTCACAGTAATGAAACGGCGCCGTATTTGCTTCTCAAGCAGCGGCACGTAAGTGCAAAACATTCGTGTTGAAATTATGACAGCAATATAGCCATGGCCGTACTGTCGTTTTGCTTACAGACTCGCTCGACTTTAGACATACTACTTAATAACCGTATACTTTACTTGATATAGGCACACCGAGAGGTAAAATGAACGCATGTCTCAAGGCCACTGTAGTCCTGGGTAGGAAAACTAACACAACAACAAACATTCGTGTACAACTTTTCCAATGCAGCATGAATACGTGTCCTATGAAGCATTGGAGGCGAGATATGACGACGCTCACCTGGAACACGTCTTTCGTGCGCAGCTTAAAGATCGCTTGCTACGCAGCAACGAAAACCTGTAGCAGTGGGCCCTTGAGGCGGAGAAGATGGTTCGAAAAGCAAACCAGTCTGTACCCGCGCTCATTAATGGGAACTTGGTGCAGACATTTATCGATGACACCCGTGACCAGGAAGTCAGAACAGCTATGACGCTTGGGCACCACGTCGAAGGAAGCCTTGGCCCATGCACTGGAGGTGGAAGCCGTGCGGCATTATCATCTTTCCCATCGCATCAGGGAGGTTGCAGCGGCTACAGTTAGTGACCGCAATAATGGATAAAGCCCCAGATGCTATGACTGTGGGGAAAGGGACCATCTCCGAACTAGCTGCCCTAAGCGACCTGTAGAGAAGGAAAGTGATCGATCTCGAAAGGGTAGTGTGGCCAACGGAACCGTCCAGCAGCAGCAGTATCGTCGTTCTCACGTTAGGGAGGGGTTCCTACAGTTCGCGACCGCAATAAAGGTTACCGCTCAAGGTGCTACGGTTGTGTGGAAATGGACCATCTTCGATCAAACTGTTCTAAGCGGACTATAAAAAGGGAAGGAGATTGATCTCTAAAGTGTTGTGCAGTTAACAGCATCGGCCAGCAGCAGTAGATATATGACTTTGTGATCGAACACCGTAGCGGGAAATCTTATGGCAACGCAGATGCATTGTCAAGAAAACCTTGTCCTCAAGAATGCAAGGATTGCACTAGACACGAGGGTAAGAAAATGGTATCTGTGGGGATACTCGGGACAAAGCACTTCAGAAGTGGAAGGACAGCCTAAAACACATCAAGCCGATTCTGGAATGGATGAAGGCCAGTTGAGTGACGTCTCAGCGATGAGTTCGATCACGAAAGGCTATTGGGCTCAATGAGACATCTTGCTGCTTCAGGGTGGATTTCTGTGCCGTAAATGGTCCGTAGTTGTCCCTAAAGCTAAAGCACCGGATGTTGTACAGCTGAACCATAATGATTGTTCAAGATGCCATCTGGGAGTTGAACGAACTCTACTGAAGGTCCAAGAACGGTTTTACTGGGTCCATTGTCAAACAGATGTCGTGGACTGGTATCGCAAATGTACAGGTTGAGCTTCAACAGTTGCAGATAAACTAATACATGAAGTCTTCTGTCGTTTTGGAGTACCTTTAGAGATTAACAGCGATCAAGGAAGGAATTTTGAGTTTCAAATATTCCTGGAAACTTGCCGAGCTATGGGTACTCACAACCTCTTATCACCTGCAATCTGATGGAACGATAGAACGGTTTAATAAGACATTGGAGAGGTATCTATCAAAAGTTGTATACAATCGGCAACGAGATTGGGACAAGCACATACAACCTTTTTTGTTGTCATATCGAAGCGCTGTTCACGAAAATACATCAGTGACACCAGCTTTCGCAAACTTTGGAAGAGAATTACGGCTACCTGCTAACCTGATCACCGGGATACCTCCTGATGTCCCACGCAGTATAATCGATTATGCAAATGACTTGCGGAACAAAATGAATGACATTTATGAGCACGTCAGTCAATCGGGCTAGCAAATGTCTGAAGAGATGAAAACCCTGTATGACCGCAAAATGAACAACAAAGGGTTCGACGAAGGTTCAATAGTGTGGTTGCACAATCCAAATTGCAGCAAAGGGAAATCACAGCTTTAAGCTAAATGTGACGGCCCTTACCGTATTGTGACCAGGATCAACGACGGAAAGGTGCAAGAGGTACTCCTAAGATCGTCCATGTGGATCGACTGACGCGTTATTATGGGGTCGGTAATACTCGGTACGATCAAGTCTTAGTAGGAGGCAGTGTTGCGCGACACAATTAATACCCAGTACATGGCGGGTGATTATTAGCGCCATCTGGTATCAATTAGCGGAAATAGGAGCGTCAAGATCGAATAGAAAAACTAAGCTTTCTAGAAAGCTCCAGGCTCGAATTTTCTACACCTAAATCGGTCAGTCGTGGCCAGTATTTGCTGGAACATTCTAGATGTTTCGGTGGAAAAAGAATATGTAAAGCCATTAAGGGCCGCGACCGGGTCGGTATCGAATTGACGAGACAAGCGAAGACTTCGAAGCGATATACCTGCGAACTAAAGCGTTCATCATCATCATCATAATTACAGCCCTTCACAAGTTCACTGCTGAATGTAGGCCTCCCCCAAGTACTGCCACAAAGCACGGTCCTGAACCACCTGCATCCATCGACTTCCTGCATGTTGTCACCAGGTCGTCACTTCATCTAGTAGGGGGTCGCCCTACACTACGCCTAAACGGTACGAGGCATTCACTCGAGAACCTTTCTTACCCATCGGTTGTCGGTTCTTCGAGCTATATGGCCGGCCCATTGCCACTTCAGCTCACTAATCCGTTAGGCTATAACGTTCACTCTGGTTCTACTGCGGATATGCTCATTTCTGAGTTTATCACGCAGAGAAACTCCGAGCATAGCCCTCTCCATAGCTCGCTGAGCAACCTCGAGCATCCTCATACGACCAGCAGTGAAGCACCACGTCTCAGATCCGTAAGTCATCACTGGCTATACGCACTGGTTGTACAGTCTCGTTTTCAGTTTGAGGTATACCTGACGAGTAGATGTGTCGTAATTTCCCGGACGCTGCCCAGCTGAGTTGAATCCGTCGATGGACCTCTCGGTCGAAGTTGGACTTACCTAGTCGGACTATTTGTCCCAGGTAAACATTCTCGTCAACAACTTCGAGCATAGGGCTCCCAGCAAATACCGGCATAGCTGTGACGTGGACATTAAACATGATCTTTGTTTTGTCTATGTTCATCTTAAGACCTATCCGTTGGAAGACACCAGTGAGGTCATTGAGCATAGTGCTTAGGTCTTCCAGCGATTCTGCCATAAGGACTATATAAAGCAAATCGAAGGTGAGTGATGTACTCACCATTGATGTTAATACAGTATCCTTTCCGGTCCGGTAGCTTGAAACGTCTTCCAATAGAGCGGTGAAGAGTTATGGGGATATAACGTCACCCTGTCTTACACCTGTTCTGCAGTTGGATAGGTTTCAAACTCTGGTTCTGTACTCAGATAGCCATCGTAACCCTAACATTGTACACTAACATTTAATTATATCAATTTCAAGTACTTGGTAAGATTAAATGATAATGCTAAAATTTATCAACAGAAGTATTTATTATTTACATACATAATATGTTATCTTGAACAATGGTATACGTATAATATATTATACATACATATGTGTGAAGTATGTAATACAATAACAGTGAGTTAATTACAATCATTACGCACTAATAATCCGCCCTTGGCTTCTGCCCATCCCAATTGACAATCCTCTTGTCATACCACACATATTGACCTCGTACAGAATCAGGGGCATCCAGCGCGACATAAAGTGGCGCAGTTGCACCTTCATCAATTGTCATTGGACCCTGGTGGGATGACATGTCAGTATCGACATAACCAGGGTGTACAGCATTCACTTTTATGTCTGCAAGTAGCACAAAATATAATTATACCTTATTTTTTGCAATCTTTAGAGTTTAGAGTGACAGATGAGGTAACATCCATTTTTTATTACAGCTTAAGCAGCATTTTCACTTTACGAGTACTCTCGGACCGAGTGCACTCATACGAGCTAGATCTCATAGGAGTCCACTCTGAACTTGACTGACAGATTACGAGTTCATCAGCGTCAAAGTAGCATTTAATTTTGTCTACTTGTACGCGACGACGACTGATCAACAACTGCGAGGAATAGAAGTTGTGGCGTTCAAAATCATGAAAAGAAAAAATCAAAGCAAGCGAAGAATTTTGACCCGGAACTGGATTTTAAGACGTGACGAACTAGGTGCTTCAAATAATTTTATTCGAGAAGTGGAAGATAAAACCACTTGTAGAAATCATTTGAGATTAAACAGCGAACAATTTGAGTATCTGCGAGAAAAAGTAACACCAAGAATACAGAAATCAGATACCCATTTGAGGAAAGCCATACCTGCAGAAGTTAAACTTCAAATAGTATTAAGATATCTAGCTTCGTGTGACGGTTCTCGTACCCTAGAAAGTCACTTCCGTGTATCGAAATGCTCCATATCTCTGTTTTTACCTTCGGTATTAGATGCTCTTTATGATGCATTAGAGAAATTTACCGTGTAGTGGCGGTTGAGAATATCCACTACCCCATATCTTCCCGTGGGTGTCGTAAGAGGCGACAGAGGGAG
>DWHP01004532.1:0-12510 GCA_018247895.1 Parnassius honrathi
TCTATTGACAGGGCGCGGCCATCTTGCTTGAGTCAAAGCACTGTGTTTTGAATGTGCTCCCACCAAGAACACGTAAACGACCTGTTATATCGTCCAAGTTACATAGTCCACGTTACATAGTAAAAGAAAATATTGTATACAATATAATTAATTAATTTATTATATAGTACTTATACAACTTATTTAACGCTAATTATGAAGTTTAACTGTCAAGTTTCCAAATGTCAAGACATTTTATGATAAATATTTACAAATCAAAATCAATTCTTAAACCCAACAAAGCTCAAAGATGTTACCGTGTTTTGAGCAAAACGATTGGAACAATAATGATGTGTTTATTTTTATTTTAATTAAATACATACAACATTAATATTAACAATCATAAATCTTTTTTCTTATTCAACTCGTTGGAAGAAATGGCCTTAATCGTCACGCTTGCTGGACAGATTGAAGATAACAATATTCTCACACCTCTGACGCAGCTTCCCGTCGCCAGTCTGAGTATTTATGTCTGGCGTCAAGAAGATGGTATAACCGTCTTCTTGATGTCATCTATCGTCTATCGTCACCTATCGAAACAAAAACGAAACGGAGCGGAATTTAAGTCGTGTGCCATAAAATTTTTCTGGCTTTTTCAGTCGTCTTCACTCGTCGAAACCCACTGGACGATATTGGGTGATAGATTCTCTTTCGCCACCTTCACACGGCCAGTGCTCATTATGAATCTAAAGTTTTAATATTATAAAACAATATTTCCGCTGGATTTTATGAAGTTTCCGCCATAATAAATACATACTTTCAATTTCAATATATTATATAATTTACTATCCACATTCATCCATGTAGCTAAGAATCGCCGATGGGAACGAAAGGTTTTTGAAATGCAGCTTCCTATTAGTAGGTGAAGAGTAGGGCGACCCCCCACTAGATGGAGTTACGACCTGGTAAGATGCAGGAAGGCGATGTATGCATGCGGCTCACGACCGTGCTTGTGGCATTCTTTTGGGAAGGCCTTCAGCAGTGGACTTGTGAAAGACTGTAATAATGACGATAACGATTATGATGATTATCTATATTGAATAAAAGATATAATAGGTATATTATTGGATAAAGATACAGTTGCCTAATTATACACAAGGGAACAGTCATAATAATATAGGCGGTAAAATGAAATTTTTTGTAAAACCGACTTCAATATAAATAAAATGAAAACATCATCAATGTACCTGAAAGTCAATTAAATATGCATTATAAGGATAACTCAAAAACTACTGATCAGATATTGATCAAATTTATATGGAAAGCACCAGCTTTCAATTAAAAACTAAAAATCATAATCGGTTCGCGTAGAAAAAAGTTACACATTTAAAAAAAATACAGTCGAATTGAGTACCTCCTTCTTTTTGTCGGTTAAAAACCAACTCACTTCGGTTGGAAATATAAATGCAACTGTAATCTACGGCCGGAATGTATTTTACGACCAACCGAATGCCGTTTCCGAAAGCTTTCAGGGCGTCATTAATGTGAAATGATAATAAAAATCAGGGTGCAATAATTACGTAACGCCATATTTATGCGTGAGTCAGAACGATCGTATAAGTCCACGCATGGCGACAACCAGTTGACCGACCTACCTGGCGATAACGACGTACAACAGATGCTATTATAACAACTACCTACTGATTCATAGTGGCGTTTGCGGAAAAACTACGTAAATATATTTTAAAAAAAGTCAATGCTATAGAGTTCAAGATTGAAGAGCCTGTTAAAGCACGTAGAATACTTACATCAGTGCCGTGAGCACTGGAATTTTTAATTGCAATATTAAGTGGCAATTTAATAATTGGCAAAGAATTACATTTCTGAGAAATTTATTTAAAAAATATTACTTAAATTATCCTCTGATCTGTTAAAGATTGCGAAGGAATTTAATCAATTACATACATAGGCCTCCCCTATAGACTGTGTGATTAAGGTAGATCGTTCATCGTTCATCGTCGTCGTTCGATCGTTCATCGATCGATCATCGTTGCCACGCTTGGCGGGTTAGTTGGCAACCGGCAGTTTTTTTATTGAGTTGTTATCAGGAAGATGCTGATGCCCATCCTCTGTATCAGTTTCCTTATGTAGCCTCTTACGACACGCACGTGATGATACGGGGTAGTGAACATTCTTACACGGCTACACGGTTTGTGACGGTATGTGTACTATCGGTCAATAAAATCAGCAAAATAGAGGTCACCAATCACAGAAATATCGTGTTACACACACGAAAATACAGTTGTAATCTGTTAAAATTAATAAGAAATACTTATTGATGTCTGTAAAATTGCGCTGGGGAGCGCGTGATTATTATTCATTACAAGTTTTAAAATTGAAAGAAGTTTATGACCTGGAGCGGGACTTTTATTTAACTCTTTGATATTAATTTTAGTAATTTAGCGCTAGGGAATGTAAATTTATTACTAGTAAAAACAAAGGAGAATATCTCACATACGCAATGGATCCGTAAGCTTCAAAGAACGGACAATCGATGCAGATGAATGGTTTTCAGTGAAATATCTGCTGGCAGTGAAATACGCAGGGAGTTGATGGATGTAGTTTGTTTTGGACAAAAGCTATATTCTACTGCCAAACGAGATGCACACAGAGATGACCATCTTTTATGCGGAAGACTATGTTCAAAAATAGACTTTTTCTTTTATTCTTTTAACTATAGCAGCAAAACTACTTAAACTGTTGATAGTCCCCTTAACCTCTCCAAATAATCAAAAATTGTTGTTCTCGACAGTATTAGACAGTAGTCGAAAAACTAATTATTGTACTACATGCGACATTTTTTGCTGTCTGTATTCTTAACCTGTAGTCACATACAAAACGATTTATTACACAGAAAAAGAAATTGTTTAAGGAGCTTCATTTCAGGTAGCTATCGTATCTGTAAAAATAGATTTTAGGAGTAAATAAATCTTCGACCAAACAGTAATTGGTGAACAGTAATAAAAACCCTGCCAGCGAGGCGTTCGTTTAATGAAATGACAAGACGTGTTATCGTTGCCATGAAAAATAAAACGAATGGGAAATCTAACGAGGACATGGGTGGTAAACCAAAAATAAAACTGACAATACAACTCGTATTACTGTAAATTATGTGAAGGGGTGGGATAAGGAATTTGGCTTTTTTTTCACATTATAAGAATGACAGAGTAGTAAGTGGTTAATTCAGACGGTACATCTTGCAGCAACAGCAACCAACATACAAATTATCACTTTTTTCTCCACTTAGAATATAGTCATTCGTATTTAATGTATGGCACATAAAATACGAATGACTCTTCGAGTATTTTTTGAGCACTCGAAAACGAATTCCAACAAATTCTTACTTTTTTTTTAATAAAATTTCAGTAACAAACTAATGTACAGTTCATCTGATGGTAAGCGGCTACCGCAACCCATGGAAATTTGAAGCCGACTTCAAACAAAAAAGCTTGAAAAGGTGTCGTCAATTCCAAGGACTAAGATCGAATGCCTCTCAGCCAGTAAGTATACTGGATCTCTATAACCTTCAGACCGGAACGCATCGGTGCAAGCAATACTAATTGGCAGCAGAAGTATGTTAATGATACCTACGCAGACAAATTCTTTTTTTTAATGAATAAGAACGACAAACGTGCGCACAGTCCACCTAATGGTACGTAAATAATGTGGCCTATAAAAATCTACATCTATCCTCGATGAAGTATCAAAACGCAGATGCGTTGTCACCCCTGAGGACTAAGATAGACTGCCTCGTTTCCCGTAAAAAGCGTTCTCCCGTTCTTTAGTTACCATGCGAAACACAACAGCATTAAGCTGCTATTTTACGCTGGTATTCTGTGAAAGCGTGGCCCTTCCCCAGACGTAGCCGACCCATTCGAGCTACTACCATAATACAGTTGGTGTATGGGTCTACCACGTTGCAAAAATTTATATAGTTTTATTTAAATTCAAATGTCAAATTAAAAACTCCTATGAAAAAGATAATCTAATAAATAATGAACGTATTCAACAGTGCTTCATAATTAAATGAATACATGCATAGGTACCGTAAACTACTAATTTATCAGGCTTACTTCAAGGAACATGATGGTATTTTAGTATCTCCTTCATGTGTCATGTATGCACTATAGGCATGTATAATAAACGAATTCCTAGTAGACATACCTAAATGACACGTGTATACATCCCAATATATAGCACACACTTAAACGCTATTAGAATTCGAGCGTCAATATGCTATTATAATTCGAGCGTGCGTCTACATGAAGCACAACTTATTCCCGATCAAAATTACTTTTGACCGACGAAAGCAGTCAAAAGTGCTTTTGACTGCAGGATTCGGTCACTTCAACCTACTGTCACTAAAAAAAGTAACTGATCACTCAAGGGAAAAAAAATTCAACACTGGTCAAATGATATAACGAGCTCGAACTATTCCATACTTGAAACTATCCTCACGACGAGCTGTTACCGGGGTACTTTACGTCAGCTTCAACTAAGCCCAAGGGAAATTCGATATTGGACCGTTTGTAAGAGCCGTATAACGGAATCCTTAGAAGACCTTCAGAGCCATATAATAGGAACTAAAAATAAGTACCACGTGATTGCCGCTTGGTTTTGGCTTGCACATGTATTTTATATTTTAATGCTTTATTTATCACACACAGCGTAAAGAGAATCTGAGAGGATTCTCCAAGAATCTCTTCTGAGAAGGTTTTATAACATCACACTGTCAAAAAATTATTCGTTCATTACAATAGTATAGTTGAGAAATGAGTCATGATATCATAGCAAAAGAACTACAAAATATCTCCCAAAATTGCCTTAGTTGTCACGCCGGATGGCGGTGAAGGCAACCGCAGTTTTTTATTATTTGAAATTTTTATCAGCAAGATGGCTGCTGCCTATTACTTCTCTCTTTTTTTATAGGATACGCTGACAACCGAGCACACAGTCCACCTGATTGTAAATGGTTGTTGTGGCAAATAGACATCTAAATCTATCCTCGATTACGAATCAAAATGCAGATGGAATATCACCCGTGAGGACTAAGATGGAATGCCTCGTTTCCAGTAAAAATAAGGTAAATGAAGTCTCCGGTTCTCTACACTCACCATACGATACACAGCAGTGATACACAGCAGTATTAAGCTGCTATTTTACGCTGGTATTCTGTGAGAGCGTGGTCCTTCCCAGGTCGAGCCGACCCATTTGTTCTACAACCATAATATAGCTACAGCATGACTCCACCACGTATGTTACGGAATTAGCTTCAGAGGTTTGTAAAAAACTAGTGAACTCACTAGAGCGAACGCTAATAAGAGTTTTTTAACATTTTTAAAGAAGATGCTTAAAGTTAATAAGTTTAATTTAATAATTGGTCTACATAATTGTTCGCGGATGTTCAATGCAACAAAAGTGTTTTATATATTATCTATCTAGTATATCTAAGATATAAAAATTTATTATTTAGTACGAAAATAATACAAAAAGAAATACATGAAGTAACATTAATCTTGAATGAGTATATGCATATACGTTATTCATTTTTTTTCAGTTATCTAAAACTTGTTCTATAACTGACTTTCATTTACAACGTGGTCAAGAAACAAAAATCAACCAAATGGTATTCGTTGAAGGTCACACAGGTTTCCGCACTAACTTCGCAACCAAAAGTAGGTAGAGGTGATGTATGAGGATATCTCTAGAGCCAAGCATTCCTCCATCAACGCACTATCTAACTAGGCACAAGAAAGATCAGTGAACTGAAGTTAGGAACATTTGCAAATACAATTCTACATAACTGTTTGAGACAGCCATGGCATTTTCTTGAGATAAAGGGCTCTGATTAGTTCAACCAGACGGAATCGGCATTGCTAAGCAACGCGGGACAGAGGTGATTTTGCGATTTTCAACTTCATTTTGATAGTGAGATGATTTTCTCCGTGAGTGGGCTTGAAACTAGTTTATTACTAACTACTAATGTATGTACTATACCAATCCATGGAAAATGAAGCCTAGATTAAAACCGAATTTAGAGTTTATAAAGTACAAAAAGTGGACAATGGCGTCTTTGCTTTTAGATACGTCGTATAAAAATGACCATAAAAGGTCTCGAGTACATATCCTCGAAGGAGAAGTATTGGGATGCAAGAACTTTTTACTTTGTTGCATTCCTTAGAGGAGACATATGTTTAGCAGTGACTTGTTGCTGTAATGATGATGACGACAATAGCACACACACACACAGCTAGTCTTGTTAAATCTAATTATTTAAACAACTTATATTGTATGTTGCGGGTCTAATCCGTACTGACTGGTTATCTAATTACTTATAATAATCCTTCTAGTCTATTTACCACATTCATAACACAAAGTGAGAAAATCGTAACTGACGCAACAATAATTCAAAGTCAATGGATCTGTTGTTAAACGTTTTATGGTTATTGAAGTGTAATAATAACTTAAGGTGAATCTGTTCATCATTCTCAAATATTTTCTTTGTGAATGTTATTAATATAAATAACTAAATTATCTAAAACGCTACGCTAAGTGGTTTATTTCGAGCAGGCTAGGCTAACACTAGATGGAATGCATCATTGTCAATAAAGAAGGTTTCAGTTCGTTCGCACTCACCAAGCAATATGCTGCTATTTTAAGCTAATATTCTGCGAAATCCGGGCCTATTTCCAGTTGTGATGACCCAATAGTGCTAGAGCTATAATGATTTCTTAAATTTACGCGAACGCGAAACGCGAAGTTTTATTCAATGTGCTGGAGCTATAGTACATTATTTTTATTAATGCTGTGTCGGATGCCGTGAGAGTGAGGGGTTAGGGAATGCACTTGTGCTTGAGCACACACTCATGAATCAGAATAATATTCTCCACATAGGTTCTGGTCTGGACGTCCAGTCACGGTGGCCAGTTTCAACGGAAACTAACCTTCTGTACATGATTATAGTGTAGGAGTATGTGCTCAAGCACAAGAGCACTCCCTAACCCCTCACTCTGACAGCATCCGACACAGCATTAATAATAATAATGTACTATAGCTCCAGCACATTGAAAAAAATTTTGCGTTTCGCGTTTGCACATGTGTATTTTCTATTTCCTCACTGTCACAGTCCAATGAGACAGCAATTTATTACGATTGGAGAGAGATCAGGCGCAGGACCGACGGTTTAACTACCTATCCGAAACACGGGGGTGAAATAGTACCAACTTTCTAACTCCAGGCTGCTTTTCAGAATATCTTGACAAAAACACAATAACTGAAAGTATTAACCGCACTTTCTAGAACAAATAGGAAATTATACTTTTAGGCTTCTGTTATGATATCAAAAAGTATATCCGTGTAGGTTTCACGTCTTTCTGCTATATCGACAATGGTGTAAGCCATTCCAAATTTATTTCGGGGTTGTGATTTCTCATCTATAAAGAAGTCTATGTTCGGCAGTGGACTTTAGTATAGGTTTTAATAAATGATGAAATTAACTGCTTCGGCCTTGGTCTAGCGGTTGTAGTAGTGCGACTGCTAATCGTGAGTTCCTGGGTTCGAATCCCGAGGCGGGCCAAAAAATCAATTATTGAGTTTTTCTGTCAAGAAATTCTCAATAGTTGCCCGGAGGTAGGAAGTTGGCGGTGTCTCACCCCCGTGCCTTGGAAAGCACGTAAAGCCGTTGGTCCCGCGCCTGATCTCTCTCCGGTTGTGTCGGTTTACCGTCCCAACGGATTATGAGAGTGAGGGAATAGAGAGTGCACCTGTGCTTGCGCATACACTTGAGCACTATAATCCAGTTAAGCGCCGTTGGATAGTCGCCGTTAAGGCAGGCCGCCGTGGCCGAAATTCGGTCTGGAGGACATTATTATATTAATAAATGATTTTTGCGTTTGACTTTAGCCTAATTTTTGAAGTAGATTCGTTTTTGATATGGTGTGCAGGTGTCGGTGTTGCTGTAACTACTTACGATCAGGTGAACTATCAGCTTCTTTGTTTCTTTATGTTTGAAGTTTATCGTAGGTTTTTTTCTAGCTGCTAAAATTTATTTTATAACAGACGTAAAGTCGCCTTCGACATCGTCGCCGTCGTCGTTATCAGTCTGTAATAATACGTTGTGGGGCGTAAGCTTTCCCAAAAATTGATAGATGTGTCCCAATTTTTATGTCAATCATGTTCTCGGTGGAAAAATCGTAAAATTGCAATATCCGCCTACACTATGCTCAACGTCACTAGTCTAAAAGTTAATGCTAAAACTTGTAGATAAACCGTTAAACCATTACAGTCTATCAAAAATCTACTGCTCAGCATAGTCCTCCACTGTAGATTGTCTGAAAGGATAATAACTCTGCAGATTTGCGCGAATGGGTCAACCTCCCACAGAATACCAGCAATGAGTGTATATAGAGAACCAAAGACCCTTTTTACTGGCATCGAGGTCTTTAATTTGATTTTTCGTTATTGATATTTTGATTACATTGATATTATAAAAAATAAAATGAACGTAAAATAACAATTTTGTCTGTGGTCAATGTATTCCTCCGCATTTCTGTTTTTAATAGGGATATTGCAGGAATAGATGTAAATGTCTATCAACAGCATCCAATTACAATCAGGCAGCTTATTTGTTATCCTTGTTTGACAGGAAATTTCCTGACATTTTACTTTTATTAATTAGTTCTACCGTTTAAATCAATAATTTCTCTCTATAAGAATAGGATTCGTGATATTTTGAAAATATTAGGCAACACTTCAACATTGAATACTTCGAAGAATATCCTAACACAAAAAAAATAAAGGATTCGAAATAATAAATGATCTTAAATGTGCGACGAATATATTACAAATGAAATAAAACGTGGCTAGAATTAAGTGGAAATACTGAGTCGTCATCACGGGAATTAGGCATTGAGTTACGTAACAAAAAATACAATTTTATAATGCCCATTTCAATCTTTCAAAGAGTCAACAAACAAATTATCAAGAACGGAAGACTTTAAGAAACATTGTATTTCCCCTTAATATTTTACTAATATATAGGTTGTTTCAAAAATTGAAATGAAAAAAGAAATATACCACTGTTGACTTCAAGATATTGCCCTTGGTAATAAATTAATAAAGAGTAAATACATTATGACAGTAATAATAATAACAATAAATATAACACAAGTAATATCTCAAAAACAAATTTTATTTATGTTTAAACGTCATAGTATGTACAGAAAGAATTGTTTTAATATTATGCATAACTGTACATAGACTTCAGCTCCGGCTAATGCTAAGTTACATGTACTTGTTAGTATCCATGCTTAAAACCAATGTTTCCATAACATCATTCATTTTTATGTGGTAAATCCACGCTGCAGCTATATTAGTAGTATAGTAGAAGTACGAATGGGTCGGCTCGACCGGGGGAGGATCACGCTCTCACAAGATACCAGCGTAAAATAGCAGCTTAACATTGCTGTATTTCGTATGGTGAGTGTAGAGAACCGAAGACCCTTTTTTACTGGAAACGAGGCATTCCATCTTAGTCCTCACGGATAACAACGCAGCTGCATTTTAATTCGCAATCGAGGAAAGATGAAGACGTCTATGTTCCACAGCAACCACTTACTATCAGTGAACTGTCTGCTCGTTTGTCACCGTTATCATATTAAAAAAAACATCATATTTTACTTCTTTTTGTATTTATTTATTAGATTAGATTTCGTAAGTGGTTTTCAGCGCATATCATGTTTTCGGGAACACATCAGTATTTATCTTGTCGGTGAAAGTAAGTAGAGCAATATTTATATTTATTCTTACATGGAACAGATATTGCCACAGCTTCACGTCATCAGTTTCAGTATTTTACATCTGGCATATACAAGATAGTGTACCGTCATCTATTGATAGCTTAATGACACCCACGTTAAGAGATGGGTTGATTGATTTATTTATGTAGCCTTTTCTTAATTTATATTTTATGTAAGGGCTGATAAAAAGACGTAAATGCATAAACGGTTCCTATTAAAATAAGTTCTTAGTCTATCTTTTGTTCGAAACAAATAGGACTTAATATTTGTTTTTATCCGACGGCAACCAGTTAATTTCTTCCGGGTGCATGTCAGTCAGTTCTTTAGTGACTTTTTGTAGCAGTTTAATCATCATCATTATGTCATTGTACCATCCTCTCCCCCAAGGAATGCCATAAAGCACAGTCCTGAATCACTTGCATCCAACGACTTCCTACATGGCTTACGAGAATGTCACTACATCTAGCAGGGGATGCCCTAAATTTCGTCTACAGTAAAAACGTAAATACAAACAGTTTGACAGATTTTAAGGTGATTTTGAGGTGAGGTGTACGCGTACTAACGAGTTAATACCAACATACCGACGCTCATATAATATTTAATTGCTAAGTAATGAAATACTACATATATATTATGTCAATGTGAAAATTATTAAACTATAATTTAATAGGTCGTTCTTCTAAGCCCTTAAGTGTTGCGTTTAAGTTAATAGCCAAAGAATTTTCGCAAGGTAGTAATGTCCATCCAGAAATACAATTACTTGTTTCCTAAATTTAAAATTTTACGTATCAAAATTACACTATAAATTATTTTTTGTATAAACAATCATTTTGTAATAAACCAGAGAGAAGTGACTTATAAATATCATTGACTTATAAAGGGTAATTTTGATGTAATATTCCTGAACATTAATGATGAACAGCACATGAAATGCTTTTCTATAAGTTTATATTTTTTGTCATAGCCTGTTTTAAAATGTCTTATATGAAAATTAAAACACACTGTATAATAAAGCGTTTTTTATGCCTTGAGCACAAACGAGGTAATGATCAGACTAGGGGTAAATTAGATGTTTTGGACACGACGGAAACCACTATATATACTTGCAGCATTGCAATTCAAAACATATCACATCGGTGCTCTTTGTACAGCGTTGAACATTTGAGCCGTTACTTGCTTAATGACGGTGGGTTTTGATATTTGCAGTGTATATAATTTTCGATAAGTCTACTGAATTTTTATTAACATTTTTACATCACTTTTAGATGGTGTTTAAAAGTTCGCTCGTTGTGCTCTGCGTGGTAGTTGCCGTTTTGGCAGACGAGAAGTCGACTTACACCGATAAATATGACAACATCGATTTAAAGGAAATCAAAGATAATAAGAGATTACTAGAGGCATACGCAAACTGTGTCCTCGATAAGGGAAAATGCAGCCCTGATGGAAAGGAGCTAAAGGGTAAGAATTTTAAACATGGGTTCATTTAGATACACTTATACATAAATTATCTAAATCAGACATGACAGTCGAGAAAGAGAGCTTATAACAGTTGTCTGTGTTAGGGGTCTACGCCCCAGATATGTCTAAGCCCACTTATATCCGAGAGCAGTTTTGGGAAACGGTAAGGATGATGTTAACGAAATGTAAAGGAAATGAAAATATTATTACACTAGGAGATTTTAACAGAAGGGTTGGGGTGAGGAGGCTTGGTTATGAAAGAATATTGCGAACGTTTTGTGATAAAAGTATAAATGGTGAAAGCCTCCTCACCGTATGTATGGAAAATAATATTTTTGTGACGAACACTTTCTTTCGCCACAAGAGGATTCACATGTATACTTGGGAAAGCGGAGATGATAGAAGCATGATAGATTTCATAATTGTGGGTGAAAGAACGTGGGGCGCAGTGGTAGATACAAGGGTTTGCCAGGGGTCTAACTTAGAAACGGATCATTATTTGGTTTTATGCCAAATTAATGGTCTATTCAGGCGTTGGCACCATCGGTCATCTGTGTCTACCACTGCGTTACAGCGTAAAACAAGTACAAATGTAGACTGAAAGAATGTACGAGAGGTTTGGATGAATTATGTATGAATTAGTTAGACTTGGAGAATGTATGGCAAAATGTTTAGAATGGTTTAGTGGAAGCTAACGAAGTATGTGGTGTTAGTAAGAGAAAGAATGAAAGGAAAAATAAGACGTTATTGTGGAATGATACGTATGCAAGTTGAAGCAAAGAAGAGAGCATAGCTAGATTTACTAGAAACAGGGCTTGTAATTCTAGCGGTATGAATGATGATATTGAAAGAAAAAAGGCAGTCTTTAGACACCAAATAAGAGAGTAAAAAGAGTAGTTGAAAGGAAAAAGCAAGAATGGACAAGAATGATAGAAGAATATCGAATAATTTCCAGGCAAATATCAAAATGTTCAGGAAACTCGTAAGAACTGCCGGAGGACATTCAAAACAGCATATAATGAATGCTATAAGAGGCAAGAATGGCTATATTCTGAATGATGAAGTTTTGAGTTTAAAGAGATGGAAGGCATATTTTGAAAGCATGTTTATGAGTGAAGAGACGACGTATGAACTAAATAAAATAGAAACTCCTAAAGAAGAGGAAAGAGGTAGCGAGATAAGTATAGATGAAATAATGAAAGCAATGAAAAGCATG
>DWHP01004533.1:0-12508 GCA_018247895.1 Parnassius honrathi
CAAACAAGCAATTACGATAGTTTCTTCTTCGTTTTCTTCCATTATCTCACAAACAACACGTCAACACGTACCACTCGTCACTAAAATCCGTATGAAAATGACGTCGGCAATCCGATTACTAGAGGTTGCGTCAGAAAATGCGATCGATGCCGATACAGTGGACGCATAGTACAAAACTGGTCCGTTTGATGCGATGCGTGCGCTACGTACGATACCGAAAGGTGGACGCTTTCCTTAATAGGTAATTATACATTATTCTAGTTTGAAAGGCAAACGCCGAAATAAAGGGAATGCTTCACAAGATTATAGATTAATTGGAATCTCAGCATAAAACAACTTAAAATGAAGTTAAGGACAAACTTCCAATCGTAACGTTATGGAATGTTTACAAAAAACGTCTGTGGTAGCAAGGAAATTTAAAAAAACTATTGCAAATATACATTAAAAGTGACGAATTTATCCAGGACTATCCTGGCAGGATATCAAATTACGTCTATTCAATAATTAAATTAGTGTTGGTAATTACCTGGACATGTTGCAAGTTTATAAGTTACGCAATAATAATATTTAAATCGAGGAAGTTTAATTTGATTTAAATGCAGTACGTGATGCGTGGAATTTAATAGGCTGTAACGGTGACGGTAACGGCAATACTTAAATTTATTGATGACGTTTGTTTAAAGTGTATGTGTTGAACTGTACTTGGGGTAAAAAGTCGAAAGAACAAATAAAAGTATATTCCTATTATTCACCCCGTCTGGGGTGGATAGATGAACATGTGTTTCCGAGTATCCACCCTAGGGGGGATTCTTTAGGTTGGATAAACGAAATAACACTTTTCGTGGCATATCTTATCTTTCGTTACATAAAAAATGAAATCTAAGTCAGAATTATTTCAAATTTCAGTAAAATACTAGTCGCGCAGAATAAGAATAGGAATGGGCTTATTTTATTAATATTTTCTCCACGTAGGCACGGGATATGAAGCTCTGGATTCTATAACGTCGATACGCCATTATACAAATTTTAAAACAACTTAAAATTACTTACATTGTTATAACTTATAATTATGTACAATTTTAACTTTAATTTATCGTGTACTCAGCGGTGAAAGAAAAATCCTGAGAAACTTGCATGATTGCGTAATGAAAAGAAAAGTTTCAAAATTCGCTAACACGCATTTAAAGTAAACTAAAATAGAGGGTTTGATTTAACTTGTTAATAATCCTTTATTTTATTATTTTAGTTTCTCCGGCATAACAATACCATTATTTACCTTTACATCGAACTTCGGTCACAGCGGCCAGTCTAAAGGG
The DNA here is from genome assembly GCA_018247895.1 of Parnassius honrathi. Taxonomy (NCBI): domain Eukaryota; kingdom Metazoa; phylum Arthropoda; class Insecta; order Lepidoptera; family Papilionidae; genus Parnassius; species Parnassius honrathi. The sequence goes on from DWHP01004533.1 coordinate 1,317, forward strand.
AGACTGATTAAAGTAATAGGTACCTTGAAAATTTGATGGTTTTACTGTTTCACATATTTCTTTAACTTTTATATGTTACGAAACAAATATTTGGTATATGATTTTTAACAATATGACATTGGATAACATAAAAGGAAAACACGCTAACATATAATTTTCTTATTAGAAAACAATTGTATTTGTATAGGCTCTAAATAATTACATATCTTCATGCCACCACAATATTTTTACGAATAAATTAATGGAATTATTTTAAAGCATAGTAAATAATTATATCCAAGTTCACATATAAACCATTTTTTAATCCATAACAAAGTTTAGTTAAAAAATGTTTGGCGCTTACTTAGTAAATTTCCGAGCGCGTGGTCGGAATAATTTCAGAATAGTACCCATCCTCTTAACTAATAAGTCTGTGGTAAAAGGAAAACTTCGAGAGGAAAGTTAATTGTCAAAGAAAAGAAAAGTTGCAAAAGAAAATATAAAGTTTAATTGCAGAAGACTAACACAATTAGGTATATAAAAAATTAAGTTTAATTAGTATCGGAACAGCTGGCCTACTCCCGACAATCGAGTTATGAATGAATCGAATTTTATTCGGACTCATTTAAAATGCAGGGATAGGCACAGGGCTGGGGTGTGACGCCAATCATGCGTGTCAACATATTAGATGAAAAAATTAAAACTTTTCATAGTTCAAATTTAAAATACTTTTACCTTGTAATATATTATCCTTACTTGGGTTATTGGAATTTTATGGTCGTACCATTTATTTAGCCAAGGTAATAAGCTACTTAAGGTAATTAAAGTTATCACATGAATGATTTTTTGAAGAACCACCGATGAATAATTTCCGTAACTCAATTTTTGTTCCACAGTATAAGACATCTTATCACAATCGTAGGATAATTAACTAGGAGAACACTAAACTAATTTTACACATTTTATATGGGTCAGCTCCACTGACCTCTATATACAACAAGTGCGCGTCAGCGCCCATCACCGTGGTTACTGCAAAGCAAGTTGTAATGTTGCAAAAACAAGTTGAAATTAAACGTGATAAAATCAGTAAAATTAATTTTATTGAAGTAACCTAGGAGATATCGTGCAATAAATAGCCTGCTGGCAAAGCTAGCAAAGACTGTATATAGCACTAGACGGGCATTACGGTAATAATAAATTGCGCACAAAGTTACGGTAAATTCTCCGTAGCTTGATGTCGACTGTGCTGTGCGAGTGGGCGAGAAGACTAGTTCTTTATTTTGTAATCCGCGAACGTTGTTTTCGACAATCTAACACTGATTTTGTTAAATGTGGCTAAGAAAACGCTGTCATTATTTATGTGCAAAATGCTCAACACGTAATTTGAAGTTAACTTCAGATAAGTTTGTAGCTTTATTTCGTATTTGTCTAAAAAGAGTAACTGTCGTAAATAAAAATACAACTGCGTGGCATTATTTATCGTGCCAGCTGCATGCCCGCGTCGCGCCCGCGCCTCACCTGCGCGATCCACAGCTGTGGCACAGTTTTTGTTCTGAATTGTCAGTTTAGTACTATACATAGGAGTGTTAGCAGGTTTGCGGGTTGTTCAAATGAGGGGCGCGTGGCACATGGGGCAGGAGTGGCGCAGCACGAGCTCGTGGCGCAGTGCGCGCGCGCCGCACGCGGCGCACTCCCACGCCGCGCCCTCCGCGCCCAGTGCGCGCCCCGACACCGCGCACCCCCACACCGGCTCGCCGCACGAGCACCTCGTACTCCTACAGGCCCGTCTCATATACACACTGTTGTACCTTCAAACTCCACTGATAAATGTTGGCCTCCCCCATAGACTGCCTCATAGGGGAGATATTTAACTGTCTCGTTGGTCTAGTGGTAATCGCGACTGGTCAAAATCAGTTATAGGGTTTTGCTGTCAAGATAGCAGTCTCGGAGTCAAAAAATTACAACTATATGGTAGAGCCATACTGCAACTACATTATGGTTGTGGCACAAATGGGTCGGCTCGACCGGGGAGGGTACACACTCGCACAGAATACTAGCCTAAATGGCAGCTCAATGATGCTGTGTTTCGTATAGTGAGTGTAGAGAACGAACCCGGGATCCTTTTTACTGGAAACGAGGCATTTCATCTGAATCCTCACGGATGGCAACGGATCTGCATTTTGATTCTCAATCGAGGGTAGATGTAGGCCACAGAATCCACTTTCTATCGGATGGATTATTTGATCATTTGTCACCCTTATATTATTAAAAATGAAAAGTTTGCTATGTTTCAGCCTCGTGCCTCCGTAATGCCGTAATGTCCTGCGCCCGACGTTTCTCCGGTCGTATCGCATTGCCGTCCACCCATCGGACGAGAGAATAGAGTGCCCCTGGTACTTGCGCATACACTTGGGAACTATAATCCTCTCCTGCGCTTGACGTTGACGTTACGTTGAGACTAACTGCCGTGGCGAAATTCGGTCTGGCGGACGTTATTGTTTGCCATAATTGCCACGTTCAGCAGGCGGTTTGGCAACTGTCGTTTCTTAATTTAATTAAAAGAAAGCGCTGTTGCTCGGTTTGTTCCCTATGTCCCTATGCCACGGGACATTGTAGGGGATATTTATTTACACAGCCACTGCTACTCGGTTAATGTTGTTGTTGCGTAACATACAAGAAATTGAAATTGTCTTTGATAGTATCCATAAAATACTTAGTAACAATTATTATATACGGGGTTATTTTGCAATATATGTCCAGATTTGCAGAAAAGGTTCAGAATAAGCAATATAGGCGACTAGTGAAGAAAAATTAATTAAAAAATATCTGTAACTGTCTGAACTTTTTATCTTTTAAATTCAGAATGCTGGTAATGTGTTATTTTAACTGATTGTCATTGATTAATATCTAAAGCCTCCTATTTTACTAATCACACATTCGTCAGGATCGTTCAGTCGGCAAACGTTGTGAATTGAACCGCACAAAAAGGAGTGCGCGTACGCGTAGTTGTTGCTCATAAATCACATTCAATATAAAAGTAGAAGCGAAACTAATATTACGGATTGTATCGCGTTTAATTTTATCTTTTTAATTCCCGACGTAAGGGTGTTTTACGGCACACATGGTCACGGTTGGACTGAGATGTTTGACGTTCCGAAGTCATAGTTAGCCCGGCTACCTTCAATTTTTTATTATTAACTTTTGGTCCGATCTACGCAGAATGAGCTTACAGTATCTTGATGTCTGCAGTGGTATGCTTGGGTTTGGATTTGATTTTATTAATTATAGGATCCCAAGCAGACGGTAGCACCCACCCATCTTCTCTATTGTAAGTAGGTTGGTTTTTTAACATTACCAGCTTCGCGAATCATCCTTGGTAGGAATCGGTGTTCTTTTATAAGGATTTGTGGTCTATTAAAGTTAATTTAATGGAGAGGACGACCTTGAATATGTTCACAGACTGCTGACATTCCGGAGCGTCGATACAGTGTTCGCGTAAATATAAGATATCAAAAGCCTTATTTACTCGTATTTTCAAAAACTACAATAACGGCAAATCGTTGTTTATATATTTTAACTTTCATAAAATTGGGATACTCTTTGAAAAATAACCCTGTATTATATTAATCATATATAAATTATACTCGAATAATAGTAAACTTATTCTTAAATTATTTTTAAAGTAATTGATTCGAACATTACCATGTGGCTATGGTGTAAGATAATTCTTTCACCCCATTTCGTCCCTAGGTGTTTGTTGTAAGTTTACTGCGGAAAATACCAGAAAGATTTTATGGCTTCCGGTCAATGGTGGTATAACCACCTCACTTATGCCAGATATAAAATACCTACACAGGTGACGGGGAGCGATGCCAACGGTGCGAGACGCGAAAGAAAATCCTACCTACAATCGGAGTGATCCATGTTCGACATTGAAACTTTTACGAGCTGATGAAATCATCATTCATTTCATATTGTACGAGCAGTTTCTAAAGAAATTGAACTTACCAGTCAGGTATGTTTGCTTGACAATTTGAACAGTCAATTTTGTTGCCTTTTGCGTCTTTCGGTTTACATCGCGTAAATATTTCTACTGCGAGATTTTCAAATGTTTCGGGCTGAAAACATATTATTAGTTATATGGTAATACCTACAAGCAAGCAAGTTCATCAAGTGTATTATTAAGGATTTCTTCTGGGGTCATGATATTTAAGGTTATTTTTCTGCTACTAAAATCGAACCAAGGACAAAAATCTATAACGCCGTTAATATGGCTAAAATATTTAAAAAAAGTTTCAGAAAAATCATAAAACCGTGAGCCTACATTTGTATAAAAAATTGCACAATTTTTCTATATGAGCTATCATAGTTTGTAGTCTTAAAGATCGCTCTGTACCAGTTCATTTCGGACAGTGAACTAGTTAGTTCTGTTAGGTCTATTCGGTCATCAGTACCACTAAGCAGTTCAAACTGTATCTGTCGGTAAGGATAGTTATTGCGTGAATATAATTTATTTTTTCACGTAAATAAATTCTAGTAATATACAAGGTGTTAGTGTAGTCACCGTTATTCTTGAAACCAGTGGTTTGGTTTCACTTATAGAACGTAAATTCAATGAAAAATAACAACATTTCTTTTTAGTAAAATCACAATTTTTCCTTAAAATTATTTCGCGTTATACAAATCCAATTTGACTTGGCCTCGCTTTGTATGATCTTTCCTTAAAATGAACGGCCAGCTTATTTTTCAAAATCCCTTTGCGTTCCAGGGTCTTTTTAAATTTTATGAAAGAAAATAGCGTTTTTTTAAAAAAAATTTGGATAAATATTTTTATATTAAAGCCAACTACCTACGGTTTTAGTGACAACGGTGTTTACACTAATACCTTGTATATAAAAATAATTGTGATTTTCACGCTGCCGACATCCGCTTGGTATGTAATTTTTTGTTATCAAAACAAAAAATTTTTTTGTAATGAAGTAAAACCCGACTTTTGTTTAGACCACAGGATAGAGAATTTACAGATACAGTACAGATTTTAAAATGCTAAACTTCTTCATAGAAAAGTAGTCTCTAAATATAAGTATTAACGGTTTAAAGTGCTGTGGGTGGGTGCGGTCGCATACGACCGCTCGGGATATGCCGGACGCATGGGACTGCATGGGATTTTTATGGAGATGAAGGGTTGAAAAAGGATCCGGGCTGGGCTTCCATGATACAACGATGTTTCATCTTTGTCCAAGTTTATGTGCCTGGTTTCACAGGTTTGAGCTAATTTACAGTGAGGGCCCCAAAAATCATATTTTTTGGCATCGGAAGTTGTTTCCAAAGAGATCGTTGGTGGTGGCGAGTCATCAGCGGTTACAGGTCTTTTTATGAACGAAATTTTTCATGCACATGCATTTGAATTTTGTCTGTAAAGTGTTAGTTTTTAAAACGTGTGTCTAAAATTACGGATATGGCTAAAATATGATTATTTTATATATTCTATCGGTAAATTCTAGTACCGCAATTTTGCATCATAATTAATTCGATGGCAACAAAGTAGAAACGGACATCCACAAAATCGCGATTTTACCGGAGAGCAGATTTAGTTAAAAATTGTGGTCATTTTGAGAGTTATGGACAGATTAACATGAAATTTTCTATGATGCACTAAAATAACATTCTTTATGAATTATGTTATATAACAGGTTTTATTGCTATGTCGTTGTTTTAACGAAATAATTTACATGTCTATTTTTACTCTGAAAATACTGACGTAGAAGAAGAACATCTGCCTGATATGTTGTAATAAAAAAGCGCCCATTTCATTTAACCCCTCACCGCATGAATTATTAAAGAGATGGAATGCAAATCTTTTTTTACGAAATAGTGTTTAATTAGGCTTATATATTGAATAATTTGAATCCCAAAACTTGCACTTATTTTTCTGACACCGGTCGACCACACGCGTTAGAAATAACCTAAATATAGTTGAAAAATGTCTATCAACATGAAAAAATGATTTACATTCGAAATAACGGTAAATATGTTTTTTCTAATTTCAGGTGTTATTAAAGATCAAGCTTTTCATTAGGCTAGAAAAAAAAACCATAAACTTTTGATTCCATATATGGCTTGGTATGCGGTAAGTGTTCCACAGGGTATTTATTTTCGTAAGCACACACTCAATCGATAATAATCTTATCAGTAATTTAATTTTACTTACCTCTGAGTGTGTATTTTTAAGTTTTTTTTAAAGTTAGAAGTATTACCGCTAGACTTTTTAAAAAAATTTACATTTCGCTGAATTTGGACCAACTTTCTTTCACAATCACAATCTTTCTTTTTGATACACTTAGCCGCCATCTCGTTTTTGAGCTTAATACCAGAGTAATTTCTAAGATCTTAATAAAATAGCCGCGTTTCTTTAAAACCGTACGCCATTGTCGCTTTCAGGCGACAAGTAGTGACGTCAATTTCATTTTAGGGATGCGCTTTGTTCGATAAAACTTGTTTCAATGGAGTTTAAATAGAGAAACCGGTTTGTTTATTTGATTATTTCGTTTATGTTAGTGCATTAATGACACAATAGTAATATTTTTTTAAATAAATTATACACCTTTATACTTGGTAAATCGATTACAGTAGCAGCGATAAATATTTATCGATATTAGTAATACCCCATCACTAGCATTTTGTAGGTATTTAATAGTAAATAAATGGCTTGGCGTAGAGAGCATACTTCCGATGCGCTGCGCTTGGCGTTCAAAGGGTTAAATAAATTAAGGTTTAAATACCCTTAATCTGTGTTGATCTGTTTATATGATAGTTTTACTTAATAATTATATATTTAATAGCTTTGGTAGGATAATTTATAAGTAGGCATTTTTTTTTGCCATGGAAGAGTTTTAAAAAAGGCGGCCTTTCAGTCACACTCACCTCTAGAGCTTCTAATTTTATAAATGCTTTTGAACACATCTCAAAAGCTCTCACTTGTAGCGCTATAAATGCAATAACGCACCAAGCCTGAAATCATGAAAATTACGTAGTTACATTATTTTTATATTCTAAAAAGACAAGTCCTTGATCATAATCTATATTCTAAACGTTAAACAAAAGTAAATACAGACCTCAAAAAATAATAATATCGATCTTCGATATATTAATATTATACTTTGTCTCAGCGCCGACTTCTGAAGCTTTGTTGGATAAAATTGCTTGAAATAAAGTACATAGAACCTATTTTATTCTTTTTATAGTTGCGGCACGCTATGATGGCCGTTTACACATATTACAACAGTGATGTGAAATGTCAATTTATTCTCGAAAAAAATATAATGAAATCTATAAGTTTTTATTGTAGGTCGTACCTGATTAAAAAGGTTTCATAAAACAAAAATATAAATGCTTACTAAAATGAATATACATACTTTATATGCACACAAGAAACAAATTAATACAAAAAGAGACCAAAAAAAGGTGCCACAAAAGGCTATATTTAATCAGATACGTCCATACTGCTATTTTTACTGTCGTCACTGCTATCATCACCTACATTAATTATAAGTTCGTTTTATAAAATATTATCCACGTTCACATCTCTTTCATAACCTTCCCTTATTAATTTAACAGTTCTATTCACAACCTTTTCCCGGTCTTCTTTAAGGGGTATTTACACGGGTCGATTTTCGCCGTGCGGCGAGTCGCTTCACAAATTGCCTCACCAAGCATTTACACAGGTTACTAAAATCGCATGCGGCTCGGTCATTTTCATCGAAAATGTTGAGCAGAATAGCCATTTGTGCTGGAATTGAAATAATTAATTGTTAAATTATTCAGCAATTACTTAAAGATCAAAGAGAGAAGAAAAAACAAAAGGAAAGAAGAAAACGTAGTGTTTGGGTACGTGGATGGATTTCTCGACGTAAGGTCTTGGGTGCTTCGGATACTTTATTGGTTGAGTGGAGTATAAAAGATTCTGAATATTTTAAAAAATGACTGCTGATCAGTTTAATACTTTACTACATAAGGTTACTCCGCTTATACAAAAATGCAATACCAATATGTGAGAAGCACTTTCTCCGAAAATTGGATTAGAAATAACCCTGAAGTTGTTGGCTACCGGTGATAACTACTCAAGTCTTGCAGAGTCATTTAGAGTTCCAGAATGCACAATTTCCCTGTTTTTGAAGTATGTTTTGGATGCTATATACAATGTTTTATAGGAGTTTATTATGGTAAGTGAAACTAGTAATTAATTTATAAACGATTTATTTATAAATTTTCCATTGTGTTTTATCTAAGCATGATCAAACGTTAGTAAACAGTGTTAGTAAACAGTTGGCAAAATAGTCTTCTTCCTATTTCGAGGTGCCTTCCAGAAGTGGAAGCCTCGGGAGTCGAAGTTTCACGTTGGTTTCGAAAAGCTTGGTTTCGGGAAGTAGTAGCTTCGGCTTCAGGAGTCGAAGTATAGCGTGTATGCTCTGAGAGTGAGCTCGTAGGTCTAGCATATTGGAAAATGTTGTGTATTTAAGATTTTCAGTCTTTCTTGTGACAAATAATTATTGATGAAATTTTGACAAACAATAGCATTTGTTAATGGCAAACTACGTAATTGGCTTGCCACATGTACTCCGAATGTATCAAATTCATTTTGACGGATAGTTTGAGCCAAAGTTTCAAATCTATAGACTGGTTATATAACAGGTGGATCCATTTTACTTTGGAGACAATTTTTTTTTCTTTTGTAAGTGCGCAATATTAGATTCTTGTCCCAATTCATCAAAATATGAAGACGCGTCGCTGTTTGTGTTCACCGCCGAATCTTCGTTTTATTTTCCCTGTAACCATACACTAATATAAGCTTATTTCTTTTAGGTGCCATCTACCACAGATCAATGGAAGAAAATACAAAAGGATTTTTTAGATCGCTGGCAATTTCCTTTCCTGATGTGGGGCTATTGACGGGAAACACGTATTAATAGAAAATCCACCACACGGAGCTTCAGACTATTATAATTACAAAGACACTTATAGTGTGGTGTTGTTTGCTATAGTGGATGCACATTACCGTTTCATATATGAACAATTATTGCACTTTGTAGCAAATTTCCCATGTTTTCTTCTATCACATAAGTGACAACGTCCACTTTTCAATGCGTTTTGGCTTGGAATAGCAACACTAGACGTCCAGGGTAATGGTGCCATGTTAGCTGCTAAGAAATTATCAATTTTATCACGCAAATCTCTTGGGTATTTCAAATACTCAGCTTTTCTATTTATGATGTGTTCTTTGATGAGTTCTATACCAACAAATTTTATGTAGTCCTTTCGCTTCATCTTTTTCTCAGTATTTGAACCTTTCCACAACACATAACCGTTTACACAAACAATATTTAGAATACCAGCAAATACTACACTTGGCCAACGTCGTGTTCTGCGAGCTACTGATTAATTAGCGCATTTTTGATCTAAAGAATCCACTCCACCTTTGGTGGAGTTGTAAAACTCAATAATCTCCAATTTCTTTGTACTGTTATACCCCATCAATGTTAGGAGATCGGTTAACGCATCTCTTTCACGCTGCTGCGTCAGCACAATAAAGCCTATATAACCGACCTCCCGACAAACGCCAAATCAATCAAGAGTCAATCAAGAATCAATCTACAAGTCAGTCTCGTTCCAATCTCAGTCTCGTTCATACATCGTTACTAAGTCGTTTCTATATCTTTACTAAATCTTTACTATATCATTCTAAGTCCCAGTTATTCTAAATCCTAAGTTTAATAAATCTTTGTTGTTAATCGTAATCAATTATATTGTGTTGTGTAAATAAAATCGTTTTTTAAAAAGCTCTATCCACGGTCCCGTATAACAGTACATACTTACATATAAAATCTGTAATTGAGTTCGTACAATTTATAAAATAGTACCACACACAATATAGAAAAGAGATTTGTGATAAAACTAGCTTTATTTAAAATAGAAAAGAATTTTTCTTTCCTCTTTAGATAAAAATACTAAGGGCCTGTGCTCACCAATGACAGGGAATTGCACAGCGTGTCAAAGTATTATTTTCGTGAAAAAAAGATTTTCATTCCATATGATACCGCGGCACGCCGCTAGATCACGTGAAATGCATAGGTTACTTTATGTATTTAAAGAAATGTGAGTGCTAAGTAATTGAAATAACGTTGAATTTAACCCGTTGCGGCGGCAATCTCAGCTACTCGCCGAGCGCCCGGCACACGAGCGCGTCTTGACTTGTTTGGCATACCGCGGGATGTCACAGGATCCTTGGGCATGCCGCGGGTCGCCACAGTATATTTTCTTTAATAAAAAGTTACCCACACTACGCTTTTCTCCTGGATTCTGGAGGCAGTTTACAAATATAAATTGCACAAGGACAAACATACAGACCCGGAACAATTATTTGTAGGCCATACAAATACTTGTTCCATGCGGGACGTAATCGCGTCCCTCAACGCCGCAACTCAACTTTAGTATAATAATTTCTATAATGAAAAAGATCAGCTCCGCCTCCCAGCCGGTTCAACTTACGAAACTAGTAACTAGTTAAAATACGCTTTACCATCAAATTAATAATCTCGATACGTAAGCTGACGAAAAGTTTGCGCATAGACGTATGAATTCGTTTAGAAAGCGGTCGGTTAACCTCTTCAGTGCCCTTGTGGTAACGGTATCCAAGAGTTTGTGCTCCATGGACATTCATAAAAGGAAAGTGCTGATAGGTTGTCCCGTTACAACTCTTTAAACGGGGATGCCCGCCTTGACTAAAATTGGATATAAAATGTACCTTTGGTTTTAGAACGTTGTGGAGAAACATTTAGAGGCCACGGTAGGAGACTCAACGTCAAACCCTAGGTGGAGACTTTGCTTGGAATACCACTTGCAAATACGCATTGGCCGCCTCTCGAGAAAATTATGTAGCATTACACGGAGAATTTACAGTGGTGCCCTGTTACGTTGTCATTAGTAAATGAAACATATATTACGTACCCTGGATATACGATTATTTCTACACTTTACTGCCACGTTGGTCTAATTATCATAAATATGATTTCTGATCATGAGGTTTTTAATCTCGCATTAAGTCTCATCTTATAACACTGGACATCTGGCCACTTAGTGAAGTAATCCATCACAACCATGAAATATTTGTTACCACTTTCACTTTCCGGAAACGGCCCCGCAACGTCAAGGGCTAT
>DWHP01004534.1:0-12508 GCA_018247895.1 Parnassius honrathi
TGTTTGTTTGTAGCGTTAGGATGGGAGTTTGGGACTGTTAGCATGTCTGAGTGTACGTTTGTGAATATTTATGAGATTATTTGGAGTAATCTTTCAGTATCTGTGTATGAAGGAGTCTGAAGATATTCCAGGAATCTATTTTTACGTAACTATCTGTTGACTTCATAAATAGACAATTTTTGGTGTAATTTATTATATAAATACGGACCAAAAAAAAGTAAAGAATTTACTAGCAAAAGATGTGAAGCAAGACAGACTGAGCCACCAGATGATTACGGCCGCAAAAATCCTTTTGAGTTATTTTTGAAATTGTATGTTGTCTTAAAACTATATGTAGCACAATTAGTTTTCGAACTGTAAGAACTTTGTTAATTCAATACAAATCTAAAATTGGATATAAGTAAGGTTTAAAATGGATAACTTTCAAAAGTGATCTTAGCGCACGCTCTAGTTCAATAATATGTGTTTTGACTGCTCCACCCCAGACTTCAATTCCGTATGTCAATAGAGATTGACACAAGGCATAATATAGCTAATATAGCTTTATATAAAGTACAGTCTGGATCTACTGAGCATACCAAGTATTCATTGTACTGTATTGTCTTTATTGTTGTGTTCGTTTTTTATCAACCGTAACGAACACAGCAGAATAGTAATATTTAGTAGGATAATGCTTTGTCAGCGATGATAAATTAACGACAGTTATTGATAATAATCATAACACATATGATACCAATAAATTCCTATTAATTTGTACTGCACACGAGTATCTTGTCAGTGACTTATCGCAGATACCACGATGACCACGACGACTAATTAATCTAGAAATAAATCACTTCAATCAATAATTAACAATAAATAAATCTTAAGAGAAGATACTATATATTAGGTCTGTTCTAATGAAAATGCAGTTTTGTTGGATAGGCCAAAATTATATTTAGATATTTGCAGCAAATCGGAAAAATAAAGAAATTTAACAAATGGGTATCTCACGAGATGAGAGAGGCACAGCAAGAGGCTCACGTCGAAGCTTCCGTCATAGTGCTAAATCGGCATAGAAATGTTAATGTCAAATGAACAGCTAATGTAAAGTACTATCGTTGAGCCTAGGCCTTGTTCCATGTATGACAATATTTTGGAGCTCAACATGCTGCTTCAATTTGTGTTTGTTGGTGCTGGTAGGCGAATAGTAGGGCAACCTTCAACTAGATGGAGTGACGACTTGGTGAAATATGCAGGAAGTCGATGGATGCAGGTGTCTCCGGACCGTGCTTGTTGGTATTCCTTGGGGGAGGCCTATGTTCAACAGTGGACTAGTAAAGTGTTGTAATGATAATAATGTCGAAGTTTCCTCCCTACTTTTGCTTCGTTGCTGAAAAGTTTTCTTTCAAAATCGCAATTTACACTTTCATTGGTACCAACGGGGATCAAATTAGGTTTGTTGGCGTATCTACTTCGAAAAAGGAGAGCAGAAATACTGAGATGAGTCACAAACATTTTCAGAAAATCGTTTATAAATCGAACCACCTGTTTTGGAGATAAATGGGAATGTTCGATTGAACCCACAAACAGGCAAACAAACAAACAACCACTCACACTAAACGCATATACCTTCGTCGACGACGGAACGGCCGTCTCAGGTAAATTATACTCAATACCATTATGTTTCAAACGCAAAATGGTAATAAAAATAATATTTGTATTGTTTTACACCTTTTTTTATTGATTAACTACGTACAAATATTAATGATTATATAGGTGTTTCTTTCTGTTACATATTTGATGAATGATTATTTATTATATATTCATTTTAATTTTCCTTTTTTACTTTCTAAAGTATCTAGCAGGTCTCGTGACATGGCATGACTCTTTGAGTACAGAATATAAATTATGTATGTACTAAAATCATAAATTTTATTTCTACCAAGATTGCTACTTTGCTTGCGTTTCACGGCTCTGCTACACTATGCTCCTCGCGCAATCAATCGCGACGCACCTCACTGTGTCGCTCGCGCAACACAATGGATGTTGAAACTACGGCAGCGTGCGCGCTATGCATATTTATTATAGCTAATTATATCAATGCCATAAAAGTAAATATATATTGTCGAAATATACGTTGTCGACGTCGAGATAACATTTCATCCTTATATTCTATACTCGTGTGATATAATTGCTGAATAGTGATGATAGGTGCACGTGACGTGTTCCGTAACGATGATCCCTTGATTCGGAATGCGTTTGCGCGATTATGTGGCCGGCCACTTGCCGACATAAAAAAGTACAAACAATAAAACCGACAAAACAAGGAGCGATGGGCATGGCGAGAAGCATGACGTACGACATTGTGACCACACTGTCTCTGCTTCCTTTTCTCGATACTTCCCATGCTACTCGACGAGTGCGTGACCAGAGGGGTTAGGTTTTATGAAAAAAAGTAAAGGATGTTTTCCCCATAGAGCCAATATTTTATGTGTAGGTATTATATGAATATATATACTTTATACCATTTATACGTATACTATACCACATTTATACAGTATTTGTGTATTACCTATGTTCCTTAGCACTACTCTCTAGCTAGTAATTAAAGTCTGTAAGTAGTAGTTACGCGTAATTGGTGGACAATTGGAGGTTCACGCACCGAATCTTCAGTGAAGTCACAAGGCTCTAACTGAAAACTAGCACTGTGCTTTTTGCAGCATTATAGTGAGTTGGAGACCTATGTGATGTCATATTTTAACTTTAAATTCTTTATTGATAGAATCAGGCGATACTTTGCGAAAATCCAATATATTAAAGTAAAAAATTTAATTTAAAATCGTTTTTAATTTGTTTTTCTGTAGTTTCAATATTAATTAACGTTTTGTATGCCTATACTGCTTATTAATATTTTTAATGTTTAAGCAGTTTTACACGTGTGCGTGCATATTTTCGCCCATTGCATTTGTATATTTCTTAAATTGTGTGTAAAATGTGAGTATCAAATAAATAGTTCTTTATTTCTTTAAAACTCGTAAATAAATTGTAACCTAGTAAAGCTTCACCTTAAGTTGTGATTACATTAGATTAGAGCAATGATTGATCACTACGCATGTCAGACTCACTTCTACAAAGATAGCAGGTGTTTAGATATAGTTCGGAGAATCACCGTTCACGAAGCCGATTATAAAATTCTTAGTATTTTAGAGTTATTCACCATAAAGAAGAAAAGAAAAACTTTATTTGAAATTACAAAGAAAGAAAATAACTCGAGATATTAAAAAAACAGGATTTTTGTGAAGTCAAATTAGGTCCATAATTCCGCTAACTGCTGCTGTACTAAATGACAGCGGGGCTGATTTTCAAATAGAGCCCAATGTTCACTTCACGGACGGGCATTACTTGAAGCTAAAAATCAAAAACAATCATTCAGAAAAGTGAGTGGGAAAGGAATCAGCATGAAAGAGATATTATTTGGAAATGATAACATATTGTATAGTAGTTGTATAGTAGTAGTGAACTGTACACTTACATATCATTTATTTAAATATATATACGTCAATACATACGTATATGCATACTCATTTAAATGTACATACACATTATAAAGTACTCAACAACTCAACAACATGAAGTATATCATCTAATCTTAATAAAATAAAAACTTTAATTTAACTGTAAAGACGTCTTTGGAAATAAAAAAGAGATTTAAGCATCATAAACAAACAAAAACGAAACAGTGAGTGAACTGAAAAATTAGTGAAAGAATAAAAAAACTGTGAATCTCTATATATCTTATCTAGGAATCTTTCCAGCATTAATTGGAGAACCTTTACATTGTGCAGGCAAAACAAAACGTGACATTGTTACTTCTGCATTAGCTGGGGGTAAAAGTATTGTCAAAGGCCCAGTTTTGTCAAATATATGCACGTATATTGTTTGCCTATTGAAGCATTCTTAGAATTTCAGGATATAAAAATACCGAATGGTTCTAGTTATACGGATTTTATCTTACTTTATTAACTATTATCATTTTATATTCCCACCGTTTGAAGTACTTACAACACCGGTGGTCACGGGGTGACTGAGGTATTCGACGTCCTAAGATCATAATATTTAAACACGACTACCTTTAATATAAATTGGTGGAGTTTTATCCATGTTAAGTCATTAGTTTTCTACAAAGTTATATAAGTTGCGGTGGCTACTTGCGTTGATTACAAAAGCATGATAAAAAAAGAGAAATAAGAATAGAAAGAAAAATACTATGTTGAATTATCAGATAATACCTTTTAGTATTGTTTGATAATTAAACTTAGTATTTTTATTGCTATAAACGGAAAATGAGTCATTAATGTGATCCACTATTACCAGATATCAAAATTGATAGATAGTTCGTTTATCAAATCCAAAATAGCTATATATAAATGAATTGCTACACACTGCCATAGAGCTGTTAACGAGATCTACAAAGAGTTGTCTAAAAAGTCAAAATGAAATTATTCACCGTCGGTCTTTTAATAGCTGCCATTGTCATAGTGGAATGTTCTAATACTTTTATGGGCACAAATGTTCAAAGACAATTGGCTGTTCGTAGGATCGCCAAATACAGCTCCTATGTGTTCCAGAAACGGATAGAATATTTAAATGTCACAATTCCGCAATCCGGCCGCTCTATCACGGTAAGTACTATAATTATTATATATGTAGTACTTATATTTGTCATTTTAAAATCTACATCATTGGAGCCTATAACAAGTCCAATGCCGAACATAGGCTTTTCCGATAGATTGGCTCATAGGAAGTATTTGCGTTAGTTGCCAAGCTCGGCGAGCCGCCTGCAACCAGTTTTACATTTTGAGTTGTTACTAAGAAGATGCTGCTTCTCATCCCTTACTTCATTAACCTGTCACCTCTTTCGACATCAACCAGTCGACATGAGTTATTGTATATTCTTACACCGTCACTAAGCGCTTAACTTTTCATTACATCAACATTTATAGTACACGTTATTTCGAGGAATAAAAGAATAAAAGAAATGTCTAAACAAAACCATTTTCGGCAACCAACTATTGTGTTGTTTTGGGAATGCTTGAGTATAAATTTAAACACGTCATAAACAAACAAATTAATTCCTTATATTTAAAAAAATATATAAAACATACAACCTGTGTCGCCAATCTAAATCTTAAAATTATTTCCAGACAAAATAGAGATTTTTAGTGTTTTTTTTTTGCTAATTTTTGATACTGATATTAGTTTGGGATAGCTACTAACGTTATCTATGATCCAAACTGTTGGTTCTGTATTAAAATTTATACCTTTTTTTTCTTTAAGGGCATTTTGGCGTATGACTTAACTAATTCTGGAGCTTCGGCCAACGTGACTGCAGGTGGACTTGGCTTCAACTTTGTTAACCTCCGCATGAAAAGCGACAGGGGAAAACCATTAAATTATGATATTTATGTCTATATATGAAAATGTTCATTAAAAATATGTCTTATAATTTCCGTAAATTAAATTTTATTTGGCATTAAAAGACTTTTAATAGTATGTTATTCTTGAGAATATTCCTTTTTCCTAATACAGTATAAAATAATGTGTACGAAATTAATAACTTTATATATTTTATTTCAAAAGTAGCTGTTCCCGCGACTACGTTAACGAGTAAAATGAGTATTTTTGTGATAATGATCATGATTTATTTGTAATTTTTGATAGCGCCAAGATATAGAAAGATACCAATATGGACCAAAATATGCAATTAGTGCGTTAATCAGACAAACTAACGAACGAACATATAGAAGAATCCACCAGCAAAATAAAGGAGGAACTAACAAACGAACCTTTTCTTGGTTCGAACCTATAAAATAATTAGGCGAACTATTAATTACAGTACATAAAAGAATTAGGCAAATTTTATTTATTCATTTGTTTCATATTTTGATTAAATAACCAAATACCCGCAATAAAACCTGAGACTTATGTGTTGGCAGGAACGTTGATGTTTCACGTCAACTATACGTTTTTTATGCGGGTTCGAATTGATCTTTTTGTTTGCCTTATACATGAGAGACCACATTAATAATCAAGCATGTACACTCCTGCATGTTGTAGACGAATATGACACTCGACGTAATCAGAAAGATGCGGTATGCATGTGTGTGTGTGTGTGTGTGTGTGTGTGTATGTATGTGCGTGTGCGTGCGTGCGTGCGTGTGTGTGTGTGTGTGTGTGTGTGTGTGTGTGCGCCTGCTTGTATGCATTCGTGCGTGCGTGCATGCACACACAAGCACGAACGCGTGTGCGTGTGCATGCTCGTGCGCGCGTATTGCGCGTGCGGGTGTGTGTATACGTGTTCTGGTGCGTGTAGGTGTGCGTCGTGTGCGTGTGACTGTGGTCGGCTTCACTTGGTCACTGCGACGTAGGCGCTAGACCCGAAGGGGCCTGAGTGAAGCCGGCCATATTCGAGCACACACATTTTTATTATTAATTATACTCGGAAACACGTGTTCATCTATCCACCACAGACGGATTGGATAATCGGAATTCGTATATATTATTTTTCTTTTGTTTTTCTCCCTCGTCTCAGAACCATGATAAAAACTAGCTCAAGATTACGTGGTACGTGGATTTAAGTGGTAGAGCCATGCTGCAGCTACTTTTGATTGTATAGTTGTAGCACGAATGGGTTGGCTCGACCGGGGAAGGACCACGCTCTCACAGAATACTATAATTATTGTTATTTATTGTATTAGGTGAGGCTATACAGTACAGTTTGTAAACTGATAGTTTTGCGGGCAGCGAGGTCGGATATCATCGTAATTGTTTAAATTTAAATTATAGTGCGGCGCGTCCTGTCGATGTGGAGAATCCTTAATAATATGGCGTCTGTTAAGTATGATAATGCTCCCGTTTGCTAATTTTATTTTATATGAGCGATTTCGCAGCAGACATAATATTGTCCCTGACAACCATTCTCTTTTGTGTACATCTAGTAGTACCCTAACTTTTTGTCCGTTACTTAATTGGTCTAGATTTCTCGTATGTTAATCGTAGTAGTATTTTTGTTCATTTTGCCTCATGACTAACTTTTTATATACATTTTTTTTGTAATTTTGGTTTTAAAGTGTGATCTAACTTTGGTAACATATTTCTGAATTTCCTACTTTGCAATAGCTCAGCCGGTGATGAAATATCATTTTCTAAATGTGTGTTCAGATACTCAAGTAACGCCAACCGATAACACTTGTATCATTCGCTCAATTTGTCTGTTAGATTGCGGATATAGTGGCGAAGTGCGTGGTTATGTGTCGGAAATTCCATTCTAACGAAAACTGTCTATATATACTAATTTTCAATTATACTGGCTGAAGTTGTACACGGTAATTTTTCTATTTCAAAAAACTTGCTATAATAGTTGACTAATAATAAGTAATCCACGCCTTTTATTTGAAATAGATCTGTACCTACTTTTGCCCATGGTCGGTCGGGAACTTCGTGAGGTTGCATCTCTTCCTTTTGGTTGTGCTTCCTGTACGTTACGCATATACTACAGTTAGAAATTAAATTTTTTAAATCATTGTTTATTCCTGGCCAAAATATTGCCTCCCTTGCCCGCAATCTTGCTTAATAAATCTTTTCTTAAGAGTTTTGGCACCACCATCTTTGACCCTTCCAGACTAGACCATACGCGATTGATAAACGCTCTTTATAGCCCTAATATGCCTTTACCAAATCTATGACGTCATGTTTGTTTGCGGGCCACCCCTCTGTTATGTATTTTCTCAACAACATGAGTTCTTCATCATTTTCTGAACTCTTTTGCAACTTAATAATCTTTAAGTCCGTAACTTTAGTCGCTGCGGTCAATGCCATATCTCTTGTGATCGCGCAAACTTCATCGTGCTGTGTATAGTCAGCGCTGGAACGCAGTGCACTCAGCGCCGGCTCCGGCTCGTTGCCCGTGATAACGCATCCACAATAAATAGATGTTTACCAGCCTTGTGGCCTTGTAGACTAATTTGAATGTATAGCGTCGTAATTTCAACAACATCCGGTGTAGGTGCGATGGTGAGTCCGCTTTTGGTTTCTTTATAATGCTAACGAGTGTACATCTGTTCTTCCATAAATGTACGCAGGAAACCTCTCACAAGCAAAAACGCAAGTGTATAACTCCTTTTCTATCTGAGCATATCGCTATTCTGCTTTTGACAATGACTTAGACGCATAAGAAACTAGCATTATTTTTGCATTAGACAGGCGCCTAACCCGCTTTTGCTCGCTTCTACTGAGATAGTAATAGGAAGGTCTAAGTCGTGTGTGTATGTGTATCTATGTTATGCGTATGTATATACTTATGTACGTACGTGTATATATTTATGTATACGTGCATATATATTATATGTGTGTGTATATATGTAATGTACTTAAGATAGCCACTGAAAATCAGGGCTAGGATGACACATTTTAGCATTTCCTGAGTAGCAGTCCTATTTGGACCATTTCCCATTAAAAAGAATTTTTTTTGTTTGCTGTTCACTTTTTTATATGTATTTTGTACCTATCTGCTTCGTCAAAATGATTTAATGATTTCATTGCAAGTGTGTAATTAAGTCTAGTTACAAGAATACCTAAACATAATGTTTGTTTTGAGTATTTAGTGCTAATTTATTAAGAAATGGTCAAATAAATATCTCTTTTTTTCTTTCTTTCTTTCTAATAACTTAACACATGTGGTTTTAATAAACACTCTTTTATAAATTTTAAACACTCATCATGTCGTTCATACCAGTGCCATTCTGTTTCTTTTTTTAACAACTCTCTCAAGAACAAAGTTTTATCAGATAAATTTGGAATAAAAGCACCAACGTACGTTTTAGTAATCGTTCTACGTCCTTTTTATTTTCTGGTTAAGGCATGCTCGTAACTGCTGTAATGTGTAATTTATCCGTATAAAGCCCCTTTTTTGTAATTCTATGTCCCAAATATCTGATTTTTTCCTACCTTCTAACCAAAATTTGCACTTATTTTTATTAAGTTTGAGGTTGGTTTTCCTGCACCTGTCCAGTACTAAGTTTAACCTTTCATCATGTTATTTTTTGCTGCTACTACATATTAATAAGTCGTCGACTTATATGCAAACTCCATCCAAATCATCAAAATTTTCGTATATTTTTTATGAAACACCTCTGGTGGCATATGCCATAGGGTAACCTTAAGAATTTGTAACGTCCAAAGGGAGTGTTGAACGTGCACAACTCGCTAGTATCGTCTAAAACCACCTCCCTGATACCGCATCTAGAGTACTGAAATAACTAGTGCCGGAAAGTTTTGATAAAACTCGTCGAGTGACGGTAACCTAAAATATTCACTTTTGATCGTGCTATTTAATTCCTTCGGATCAAGACAAATCCGTATGTGTCCTTTAGCTTTTTTAACAATAGTTATGCTACTTACCCAATTTGATAGGCCTCCTACTTTGGCTATAATGCCTTGTTTCTCCATCTCTTTCAATTTCATCTTAACGTTATCTCTAATCGCGAACGGTAGTTTCCTAGGAGCATGAACAACCTGTTAAACATTTATATTTAATTTTATTCTGTATTTCCCCAGTAAGCATCCTATACCTTGAAAAACGTCGTTATATTGCCCTCAAAATGAGGGAACTCCAATATCCTCCTGCATCGTCATCACACGCCTCACCATATCCAACTCACTGCACGCAAACCTGCCCAAGACAGGCATAGTGTTAACATCTGCTATTTTAAATTCTAGTATGTATATTTTACTTTTGTAATAAACTTTTAAATTGATGATTAAAAGTAGTAGATTTTATGGCGATACCCGAGTAGCCAGACAAATTTCAAATTTTAGCAAATCATTATCAGAGACCCCAATTCGTGGCACATAATACAACGGCAATATGTTACATCTGCCCCGGTATCCAATTTAAAGTTGACAGACTTACTATTTGTCATCAGGTTAACATTCCACTCACTAATAGATTTTACTGTATGTATTACCTGCTCATCAGACTCCTCGATATTGAATACATTAGCACCACAGACTCTGGCAAAGTGGTTTATTTTCGCACATCTTAGACACTACTTGCCATGCGCGGGACACTCAAACTTATTATGTACACTGCCACGATGCCCACTGTTACGGCCCTGAGTTGCCCAGACGACGGTCGACTGGATTAGGGCCCATAGTAATCCAATTCGACGTACAACCCAAGGGAGAGCCCAATGCCTTATGGAAATTTATTATATAAAGGATGCAAGCCAATACAAAACTTACCTGTTCAGGAGTAGGGTAGACCTCCAGGAGTCTTCAGCGTGGTGTGAAGGTAGTGTGGGTGTATGAAATGAAAGAAGGTGTATAGTGAGTGCTTAGCTGACTTCACCAAGGTAGGCGGACAACCCGTCGTCGCTGCACCGCTCCAAAGGACGCCCTCACTTCCAGGCGCCAAACTCCGGTCTCACTTCAATTAACACAAAACTATAGTGAAAAGCAACGCAACTCATTTAAATTCACGAAATTTAGATTTCAATCGAATAAGCGAATTCACTTCGTACTATATCAAAATGCACACCCACACTACCTTCACACCAAGCTGACGACTCCTGGAGGTCTACCCTACTCCCGAACTAGGTAAGTTGTATGCTTGTGCATTCCTTATATAATAAATTTCCATAAGCCATTGGGCTCTCCCCAGGGTCGTCCGTCGAATTGGATTACTATGGGCCCTAATCCAGTCGTCTGGGCAACTCTGGGCCGTAACAATTATAATTACAAACTTTCAGCATTGCTATCTAATGACAGATATGGGTGAGAGGGCCGTAAATTAGTCCTACCACTCAATAAATATAATACCTTTTACAATAAAAATTGCGAGATTATATTTTGGTTATTATACACCGTGCTGCATACGTTATACACTGCAGACTGAATTTACTCACATACCCAATTTAATTAATGCAATCGAGACAAAATTATGTTCAGTTCAAAGACATCCCCTTATTTTTATTAAAAATTACAAAAAATCGCAAATAAGTTATATGACAAAAAATGTAAGGACAATGAAAATATCCAAACAAAATACTCTAACTCTGCTCATTTGTTTTCGGTCAACACATTGGGGAAACTCTCTTTACGAATAATAAAACAATGTTTTGAAACGAGAATTTTAGCCTTTGTACTAATTTCAACGAAACGGTGAGATAAAACATTTCAATGTTTTTTTGTATACAATTTATCCACAATATTAGATTTTTCTTTAATATTTTGAAATATGTGAGGACGGCAAAGAGCATATAAAACAACTGATGATACTTACATTTTGTGTCTCGTATTATATACCTACATCATATACACTATTAAGAATCAAAGTGTAGATTTCTGAAATGAAAAATCTCATTTTATTTTTAATCTATTTAATTATCAAAATTATGTTCCTCTGTTCAAAGAAAAAATGTCAAAAGAAACTAAGTGTTCTTCTTTTTTTGTGTATTTTTAATGATAGTTATACAAATATCTTATCAAAAATGAAAGAAATAGACACAGTTAGATGGTAACCGTTCCGGTAACACCCCGTAAAAGCTCAGCATAATTATGCAGGTTTTCTGAGCGAACGCAGATTTTTTCGATCGAGGTGACCCATTTATGCTCCAGACAGAATCGCTACAGCGTAGTTCTACCACTTATTTTTTTCCACGTTATTTTATTTAATGATTTCTTATGTTTACGTGAACACTACACATTGATTAAAACTACTTATACGGATTTTATCGCGTTTAATTTTAAGTGATTTTTAATTCCCGACGTTTCGGGTGCTTTCCAGTACCCATGGTCACGGGGGACTGAGGTAACTGACGTCCCGAAGTCAATGTTAACCGGGAACACCTTTAGCTTTTTAATTATTATTTATGGTCCGATCTATGCAGAATGAACTTACTGTGTCTTGAAGTCTTGCAGTGGTATGCACGGGTTTAGTTTTAATTTTACTAATTACTAGCAAAAACAGCAGGAGCTAATGTGGCCATGGTCGTGAATTCACCTGAATTATTGACCTGTCTTTTTATGAAAATGTACTAGAAATGCATCACGAGTAGTATTCTTTTATTCGAGGTACGAATCAATCTGACTTAAATTTATGAACCGTGGACCCAACAGTGTCGCAACTACAATTTTATATATGGTGTTTATATAATTTTATATAAACACCAGGGCAAAATTAAGAGAAGCTGTCTTTTGTGTCGATAGCATTTCCACGACCTCACGGAATTTACGTAAAAATCTAATAAAATCTTCTAACAAGTTCCATTCTTGCTGATAAATTTTTTAAAATTTAAATCATGTTGACTGATCTGTGACAACATACTATTAACAGGATTTTTGTTGCAAAAGTTTTTTTTTATAGAAGAGGGGGCAAACGAGCATGCGGCTCACCTGGTGTTAAGTGACTACCCCCGCCCATGATCAACCGCAACTCCAGGGGAGTTGCATGTGCATTGCCTTTCTT
>DWHP01004535.1:0-12506 GCA_018247895.1 Parnassius honrathi
CTGTGAGAGCGTGGTCCCTCCCCGGTCGAGCCGACCCATTCGTGCTACAACTATACTTCTAACATAACTGCAGCATGACTCTACCACGTATAAAACTGTTTTTCGGCTCGAAAAGTAATGGCGACTATTTTTTAGGATAGTCATGGAGTTATCTAAATCGATTATCTTAAAAAAAAACCATTACCGAAGCATACCGCGCACCATTACTTGACAAACTTACTAAAGCTACTTATAAAAGTAAATCCTGTTTCACCACGACAACGCGCCGGCTCACACCTCCGCGGTTGCCATGGTGAAAATCCACGAATTACGGTTTGAACTGTTTGAACATCCGTTTTACTCACTAGATCTAGCGCCAAGCGCTAGATCTAGCGCTTACTACTTTAAGCCCCAAGCGACTTCTGTTTCTTTCCTCATCTAAAAATTGCGGTCGGAGGACAGAGATTTTCGGCAATCAGCCACGTGAATAATTATTTTGCAGAGAAAAACGTCGAGTACTATTTGGACGGATTAGAGAGATGGAAGCATCGCAGGGGGACTATTTCGAAAATAAAAATAAATTTTAAGAAAAAATGTCCCGTATCATTGCTAGGTTGGAAACTTTTCAGACTACCAGACCACGTGGGCTGGAACTACTTGATACCTGGTACTTTATGCCCTATTTCAGCTGCAACTTGGTCTTAAAAAATTTGAAGTGTATTTCTCACGTGCTGTTCAAGTAAGAAATAAGATATGAGAATGAAAAAACGGAATAACAGTAACCAACTAAGAAATATTTTAATTTTTTCTTAGTATTAATTATTCTGTATTTAATATACCTGTTTAAATTTCTTTTTCAAATATTAACTTTTATATATTAGAAAGATAACACATAATAAAACTTATTTATATATTAGAAGTATTTTTGATTATGACAACATATTTATTTATTTAAAATAAAACATATTATTACATTTTAATTATTTACACATAATATTTAAACAAAACTAAACAGAAAACAACTAAAATTAAAAGTTTAAATTGTCACAAAAACGCTGGCTGCGTTCCCTCGCTCCATAACTAGACACACAGCGCGAGAAAAGAACCAGCCGTCATATCACCAGCAGCGACCACCAGTCGTGGATACAGTTCCTTTAGGAACTTCACTGCATATGGACCCCACGGATCGATAGTCTCTACAGCTAATGGCACAAATATGTGGTCATTTCTCAAAGACTCATATTTGCGCCATTTACTTATTTCAGCTGACTTTGATGCCGCCCCGGCTCTTTTCTTAGTTGAGTTACGTTGTATTATTATTTATTCTGTGGTTGAGTACCTATCGTTTAAGAAATAAGGTATGTGAGGGTAATATGGTCGCCTCAAGCTTTACCGCCCTATAAAACCAAAACTAGAAGAATGATAGAGACAAAAACACAAAAACACTACAACTAATATATTAAGAAAAAAAATAGCAAACAAGATTTGGCAATAATTAGGAACACTTCAAAAAAGTACTAAAATCGACTAAAATATTTATTATAATATTAACTATCAATATGGCACCGATAAAGCACCGCCCTTTTCGCATTTTGCTATTTAATTGACCGACGAAGAGCTATCGGATTACAGCGTCCGTATTATATATTAAAATATATTCTAGTTAAATAACAGCTTAATGCCGATGTGGTTCGTATGGTGAGTGTAGAGAACTGGGAGACTCTTTTTACTGGATACGAGATGTTCCATCTTAGTCCTCAGCACAGCCAGTCAGCTCAATCCACAACGCATCTACATTTTCATTGTTAATGTAGGATAGACGTAAATGTCCATCGGTCGCAGCATCCACTTACCATCAGGTGGACTGTGTGCTCGTTTGTCACCCCCTATTCTACGAAAAACACTCAAACTAGAACACTGCAGAATCGACCGGAATAGCTCCCAAATAAAGCAAGTGACAACCGCCGTCCCCGACCGTACTTCTTCATGAGATCGTTCCATTCGATAACGGGCTACAAATGTCCACTACTGAACATAGGCTTTCCCTATAGATTGCCTTACGGGGAAGATTTTGCCACAGTTGCCACGCTTGGCGGGCGGTTTGGCAACCGCAGCTTTTTACTACTTTAAGCGGTTATCATAAAGATGCTGCTGCCCATATTCCCCCACGGGACGTAAAGTGGTAGTGGACATTGTTACACCACCACTGCCGTTAAATAGACCATACAAGTGCAATGTAAGACAACGAATAGGGTATTTTTTTTGTTGGATAAGGGTGACAAACGAGCACACAGTTCACCTGATGTTAAGTGGTTGTTGTGACCTCGATTAAGAATAAAAAGGCAGATGCGTTGTCACCCCTGAGGATTAAGACGAATTGCCTCGTTTCCAGTAAAATGGGAATTTGTAAAACATAACGATTTGTTTTAGAAGCTTTTTATTGGTACATAAGTTTTAATATAGTGATCTGGATTGTAAATGTAGCTGTAAGCTGCCCGAACTAAATTAAATTTTACGTCTGGCGTAAACGAGATGGTATGTTTGCCGTGTGAACAAACTAAATGAACAAACTAAAAAGCTAGTGTCATAAGTTTAAAAAGCTAAACCAGCGATTTTTCCGGACCGATACGACTTAGGGAATTTCGTGAAAGAGCTTTCTCCTTTTAAAAAAAGGCCGGCGACGACCATTAAGGTCTTAAGTATGTTGTACCTACCACTGTCTATTTTCGGAACGAAATAAAGTAAAATAAATAAACCCATTCCAACTTCCAATTTATGTCCTCCAGACCGAATTTCGGCCTCGGCGGCCTGCATCAACATAGGCTAGCCATCAGCGCAGGACGGGATTACAGTGCCCAAGTGTATGCGCAAGCACAGGTGCGCTCTCTATTGCCTCACTGTCACAGTCCGATGGAACGATTATAAGACACGACCGGAGTGAGATCAGGCGCAGGACTGTGGCTGTAGAAGGAAAAGGGGAGATCTCCCGCCGGGCAAGGTGTTCTGCTCGGGGAGTGGCCGACGCTTCGTGTGATAGTTTTTTTCCGCCCAGAAACAAAGTAACTTACCTACTAAAGTAAGCTACCCTCCGGGATGCGGGGTAGGAAGGTGGTGAATGCTTTAAACATACCACGCAGCCACCTGCGTGATTATGTGGCACTTTGAAAAACCTAAATGCCTACCCACTAAACACCACCTGGGACTGGCTTTGGTCTGGATTCTGGAGGGCCTTTCTGTCATATCGAAAGCGACCCTCCTTGAGGAAAAGCAGGCGCAGGGGAAAAGGGTCGCAGTCGCGTGATAGTTCGGAGCTATTCTACGTATACTGTTTTTACTTCGGAACTTTGATAGCGCGATTTAGGCTTCGATGTATTTCGGTCGTGGCGCGACGACAGCGTCGCCACGGGACCAGCGGCTCTACGTGCTTTCCGAAACACGGGGGTTAACACCATCAACTGAACAATTCCGGGCCTCTACCGAGAACTTCTTGACACTAAAACCCTGACTTTAGCCTGACCCGGGATCGGAATAGGACCCCATGATCAACAACTGCGTTCGCGAGGCCGTTTAGCCAACGAGGCAATCAATCCAATAAACTACTGAAGAAGTATATCTACATTCTAGAAGTTTATTGAAACCCTGTTAGTTTTTTTTTAATACTTTCTGATTGCTGCTAAATTGTAAAAAGTAGATGATTATTATTGACATGTTATATAAGAATAAAATATCACAGAATGAAGGCTGTTGTCTTTAATAAAATAAAATAAAAAATCTTACATTGAGATATTGAAGTTGTCTCACAGACCTTTAGCTAATTTTAGATAGGAGCTTTAGATGTCGACTGAATTCTTTGTCACCATATTTAAGATCGTTGAATATTGAATATGTTACGTGAAGAACCATGCTGCAATTATATTATGGTTGTACGAATGGGTTGGCTTGTTCGGGGAGGGACCACGCTCTCATAGAATACCAGCGTAAAACAGCAGCTCAATGCTGCTGTGTTTCGTACGGTGAGTGTAGAGAACCGTCCCATCAAGTGAACTGAGTATTTGTCACCCTTAATCTATAAACAAAAAAAAAATGGTTAAATTGAATATGTTGTAATGTTACAAATGAAGCATCTACAGTTAATATCCGGCGCAAGGCGCTGAGATGCGCGCTGCGAGGAAATTCGGTTGCGAGGCGCGGCGGATGTGCCCTGATCGATTTAGATTTGCGGATTTGCTTGTGCTTGTTACAGAATTTGTATTCGAGCGAGTTCTGGGATTGTGGGGACAGGATAAGGTTACACAAAAGGGGGTACACATAGTGCTGCGTGAGGCGTCAATGTGAGACGTGTGTCTGGTTATAGGTCTTTAGTTTGGCATTTGAAAGATAAAATAACACCTTGAATAAAAAGTGAGAATCGACTTAAAAATTTATAAAATAATTTGAAAAATCAAAAACCTGACTGCAAAAAAGACAATTTAAAAGTAATGCACTAAAAAGACGTAAATAAAATGTAAACAAAGTAAACTCTCCTTCGGTTTAACGGACTATATTATGAAAGCCTATTTTTTTTTAATAATTATATTGTTAAATATTAAGTTTAGTAGCAAGCGGAACCCATTTTCTTTCGGTTTATTATAATTTGCAATTGGGTCCCGCCTGCTACTGAACTTATTATTTTACTTATGCTTTCAGCTCATAATATAGTCTGTTAAACCGAAGTAGAGTTT
The DNA here is from genome assembly GCA_018247895.1 of Parnassius honrathi. Taxonomy (NCBI): domain Eukaryota; kingdom Metazoa; phylum Arthropoda; class Insecta; order Lepidoptera; family Papilionidae; genus Parnassius; species Parnassius honrathi. The sequence goes on from DWHP01004535.1 coordinate 4,701, forward strand.
ACTTTGTTTACAATTTATTTTAATTTTGTTTTCTTTACTCAATGTTGTTTCGGTCTTTTCAGTTCATTACTTTTAAATCGTCCTTTTTGCAGCCGGAGTTTTGATTTTTATATTTATTTATTTTATTTAAGACTTTTTAATGTCCCACTTTATTGTGTACAGGTTTTTGACTTGATTTTTTAACTTGAGAAAGGTCGATGTATTTTTTCTGAAATAAGGGGTGTTTATTTACAACATTTTCCTTCATAACTTCAAAGTATACGGTTCAAAATTTATTGAAAACAATTTATTTGTTTCGTTTTAAATGTGATTGGGCGACGGATATTTACAACTATTCTTTTTTTTCTTATAGCACGAGGTACGACACAAACATTGCACATTTTATAAACCAGTTATCAAAAACTTTATACGCCAATTTGTTATTCCTAAATAAATATAAACATACAAACAATATTCGATATTCGATAGGTTTGGTTAATTTTTTCTAATAACGTACATATTAGTATTTTGCGCCAAAACCCCGACATTTTGTTTATTTAAAAAAGCTGTCTAAGAACACTTGAGTTTTTCCAACCAGCCGTTTGGAAGATACGAGATAATAAATAAATTTACAAACATTACTTCTCATCAAACATCATCTCAATATACGCGCGAAAAACAACCCTTCCGTGGCAGTTGGGATAAAAGATTTTTTTTCACAAAACTGAAGTGACTCCAGGAATTACACCACCTAATGGTGAGTGCTGCTGCAGGCCGTGCAGGCTACAAATGAGTCACCAACCCCAGTTGCTGAGATGAGACCTTATACTCGTTATACCCTTGAGACCTGAACACAGTATTGCAAACACAGCTGTCCAGCGACAACAGCAGGTGAACAAGTGGGGGTTACCCGGACGAACTCCTCGGCAGAAAAAAGTAAGGATTAAGAAAGGGATGCTTCGGTGGTTTGGTCATGTAGAAAGAATGGACGAGGAAAGAGTGACAAAGCAAATTTATATGGCAGATGTGAACGACAGAGTCGGGAAGGGACGCCCTAGGCGAAGTTTATCGACCAAATTGTGAAAATTTTGAAAATAGGCCACATTCGGAGTACCCTTAACCGACCATCTTATATGTGTAGATATATGGATGTAAAGGAGGCGGGAGAGGTGTGTCGTCAGGATCGTGCCAAATGGAAGTCTGTAGTCTCTGCCTACCCCACTATTGGATTCCAGACGTGAGTGTTTATGTAAATGTGATAAACGATCATGCAGCCTGATAGTAAGTGGATGCTGTGGTCCATAGACATCTACACCTATCCTCGATTAAAAATCAAAAACAGATGCGTTAAAATCCGACTATCTTGTGAATTTTCACATAGTAACTTTTGAAGTCAGTACTCAGACACAGTGCATGTAAGCATTAGAGCTGACTGAAGACATCATGTGTAAATAGTATCATTCCTTTTAGTATTTGAAGAAAGTTATAACTTTTTATTAAAGGGTTAGGTAAGTCACACTAGGATTTTCTCCTGTATTTTGCAGTTTACATACATACATTTCTCAAGGCAAAATATGCAGACCTCGAGCAATTATTTGTGAGCCATACAAATACTTGTTATTTGCGGGATTCGAACCCGCGGTACTCAACGCAGCAGCTCGTTGCTAAAGCACTGACGCACAGAGCCATTCAAATTTGTCCGTCATCAAAAGTTTGAGAAACATTTAAAAATTAACTATTGCTTAGAAATAATTTGTTAAAATTGGTGTTCACAATGAACTTATAAAAGTTAAAAATTAAGGTTACAGCTTATATACGTCCCACTGCTGGGCACAGGCCTCCCCTCATTTCTGAGAGGGTTTTAGGGCAAGAAAGTGTCCGCCGCGCTGCCCCAATCCGTGTTAGCGAACTTCACATGTCTTCGAAATATTAAAAAAAAAGAGCAAAAAATAATATGATGAAATATAAACGAGCTGTAATTTTATTCGCTTTTTATTGCTTAAAATTCGTACAATATAAAGCAAATTGCTATTTTTAGTTCTGAATGGTACATTAATCTTTGCTTTTTCATTTTCTTTTTTATTATTTTATTGTTAACTTATAACGTCATTGTGAGCGAAAAAAACTTTGTAAGCATTATTCCTTGCTAGTTGTTTCTATAAAGGCGTAATGAGTAACTCAAAGTGACTTTTTTTGTCTTCCCAATGCATAACGTTTAATTTCTTTGCACCTGTGTTTTCTACTCATCGGAACTTACATCAGTTTTTTCTTTAAATATGTTATCTCCGTATTAGCAATTTCTCCTTTATCGTAGAAGCTGTTTTGACACATAAATTAACAAGAATAAACATTCAGACCCGGAACAATTATTTGTAGGCCATTAACATAGACAAATACTTTTCCCGTGCGGTATTCAAACCCGGGACCTTTAACGCTACAATTTATTGCTTAGCTACTACGCCACAGAGCCAAAAAATTGACAATATGTTGCGCATAACTAGCAAACCTTTTCAGTCAGTGCTAGTACATCGTGCGTTAGTCGCACGTTGATAGCGTACATACACCATGCTCAGCGAGGCTTTCGACGAGCGTTAGCAGAGCGAATCCTTAATAGCTGGTCGCTTATAGATTTCGTCGATAAAGAAATCCGTATCGAAATGTCCGATCTACATTTTTGTCAACATGCGTCTACTTTACATGAAATCGCGAGATCAAATGTACTAGAAAATAATTCAGACAAGTTAGCTTTATTTAAATAAATAAATATACTTACCTTAATTTCTCCAATAACCTTAACGTTATCATGAGTTTTTCTTATGGAGAAATTGACGCTCTAAAAATTGTTGAATCATCAGTAATATCCACTTTTATGACATGGAGAAAGTCATCAAATTATTTCATGGACATTCTAAAATAATTAGAAAACTTACGACGTCCATTTTCGAACTGAACCAGTAGATAGTATTGACCTTGGGAGCTCGTAAAACGCCGTGCTAAACGTACTATATGTACGCTACTAACACACGCCGAACGCAACGCCTAGCGCCTAATATGTACCCGCTCTAAGAACTATTGGTTCTCTAAACGCGCGTTAGCAAAGATCGCTTTGGAAGCGCCCAATGCGTACCCGCTTGCTCAAAGCGCGTCGCTAACGCCTGCGCCGCGAGCGTTTTAACCAAAATCTGACGCATTAAGCGCGCGCTTGAAAAAACGCGTTGGGATGTATACGGATATATCGGACTATAGATGCTTTTTAAAACGCACGTTATCAATGCACGCGCTTCAAAACGCCTAGTGTGTACTCGCTCTTAAACTAAACCTATTGTTGGTTTATAAGGAAGGACTTACAAGCATGTATTATAGTGTTAGCAATGGTTTGGAAAATATGCTATTACGGAAGTGCGTAGCATTTTCTCTGTAATACCATGCTATTAAAGAGCTATTATATTAATCACACCCTTAGTAACGTAGCTGTTACATACTTCCAAGAAATCACGTATAAGTTACTTTAAATTCCGACTATATCAGTGCTTTTTTATGCATGGGTGACAAACGAGCACACAGTTCTTGTGCTAAGTAACTATTATAAAATAATAATAATAACAAAGGTGTAGGGAAGTGACAACCTCATCGCCCACTGACGTAACGGTTATGTGACAAAACTGCCACATCAGCGCAGTCAGTCAGCATCCTGCCAAGAGGTGTTAGTGCCATGCCTCGGCAAAAATTGAAGGTGCAAAGGCCCGCTTGTGCACATGCCCCCACCATGAAACGGCGCCGGGTCTGGGCGTCTCCCGTTAAATGACGCCCATAAAATTGATGATGGACTTATATAGAACGCGCAAAGGGCCACTGTCTGGGGGTCGCCGGGGCGCGTCTGGAGCTGGCGCTGCACGCGACAGCATGCGCACCGCCAGCCGAGAGCGAGGTGCTGCTCGACCACCTAGTAGCACCTCGCATCCGTCATCCCCACCAGCGGACCCAGCAATCGGCACCACTGGTGGTGTACGTTGCATGCGATGGACAATCAAAATGAATACCAACGCTTTGCGGGCGTATTTTAGGCCCAAGGGGGAAAAGTTGGAGGTTTTGCGTATCGGGCTAGGATCATCGTCTTTTTGCTGAGCTGAAGCCATCCATAACCGTCACCTGGCAGACCTAGTTCGGTACACCTTGCGCTCAAATATATTTGATGTCGCCGAACTCGAACGACTATGACGTGAGGCTGTTCCCTCATCGGATGAAAATGCTACGGCTAAGGATGTGGCGCCACAAATTGCAGAGCAACCCGCAAACGTGGATCCCGCCGTGAATATCCCAGTTGTGGTTGATTCAAACGATGATGGAACAGTCGCCCAAGAACTGGAACTGGAGCAAATGAGGAGTACATTGGAAGAGGCGATTAAGGAAACGCGCAGTACTCCTCTCGAAAATCGAGCCGTCTATTCCCGTCACGGAACAAAACCGGGCAGACCGAGTTCGGTACATCATGCACTCGAAAATATTTGATGATAATGAACTCGAACGACTACAATGTGAGGCTATACCCTCATCTAATAAATCAGCTGTGGCTGGGGATGCGACTCTATAGGCGACAGACCAGCATCCACACGTGGAAGCCGCCATGGATCTTCCGGTTGTGGTTGGTTCGGACCATAATGAAATAGTCTCCCACCAACTAGAGCAAATGAGGACCATATTGGAAGAGGCGATTTTGGAAACGCGCAACATGCCTCTCGAAAATCGACCGCGACTTCCCCGCATACCCCTAAGCAAGCGAAATCGGGTTGTCGTGAGGGTTCTTAACCCAATGCTGATGACCTATTTAAAATCCAGCCGGGACCGAAACAGACTCAATTCTTTTTGGTGCCGCAGTGGTAGTTTGCCGTATTATTGGCGCCAAACTTCCCATGGCTGGACGCACTAATAGACAAAGTAGCGCCATCCCAACCTGGAGAAAAAGAATCGAGGACCGTATCGCAAAGGCAAGGGCCCTTATAGACAGACTGACAAGCTTCAGGTAAGGTAATAATAGACCGAGGGTTGTGCGCACCGTTAGAATGGGGTTTGCTGGGACCAATATCAGTTTGTCCCAGACGTATATCACGCAGAAACTAACAGAGCGCATAGATGACACGAAGCAAAAAATCACTGCTTAAGGTAGGCGGATTGAATGATTTACTGAGATGTCAAGGCGGCTCAACCAGAATCGTCTCTTCCAGAGTGATTAGAAGAGGCTCCATAAATCAATGGAGCGACCAGAGGTACGTGAACGGGCCCAGAACCTAATCAGGCCGACAATATTGCATTCTGGCGTGGCCTGTGGTCAGAGCCCGTAAACCACAGCGAGGGCCTTTGGATGGAAGTTGTGGCGAGCCAGGGTGCGAGTGTTATGCCTATGGACCCTATCATCATAACACCGGAAGACCTGACTGAGGCGGCCCGTAAGGCCCCGAACTGGAAAAGTCCCGGGTTCAACGGGCTACATTATTACTGGCAGTCGTAGTGTGTCACACTGTGCTCGCCCGACAGTTTCAAGAGGTTCTCGACTAGAAGTCGCTCCCGAGCCTCTTCACTACTGGGATCACTCACTTGCTTCCTAAAGATCGGGATACCACAGACCCGAGCAAATGCCGCCCCATCACGTGTCTACCCACCATATATAAGACACAGACATCCATTTTGATCGCAAGAATCACTCTTCACCCGGAGCTAAATCAGGTGATGTCACGCGCTCAAAATGGAAGTCGGGACGGTGGTCGTGGAACCAAGGAACCACTCCTTATTGACGCGCTCATTGGCAAAGTGGTTAAACGCAACCGTCAGAACTTTTCCACCGCCTGGATAGACTACAGAAAGGCGTTCGACTCGGTGCCCCATACGTGACTAAAGAGGGTCCTCGTGCTGTACAAGATTGACTGTACAGTTAGAAACTTCCTCGAGTAGTGTATGGGGCAGTGAAGTACGATCCTTTGTCATCTGGGTGAGCGGATGACGGCTGCGGAAAGCCGCATAGGGATAAGAAGGGGTTTCTTCCAGGGCGACTGTCTGAGTCCAATCTGGTTCTGTCTCACTTTGAACCCACTCAGTATTTTACTGGAGGGCTCCGGAAGGGTATTTCAGCTTCGGAAAGGAGGTACAAAATGACCCACCTTTTCTATATCGATGACCTCAAGTTATTCGCCTACAGTCGCTCCCATCTTGTAGAATTGCTAAACATCACTTGTGAATTTAGCAGTTCTATTGGAATGGAGCTGGGAACAGATAAGTGTGCGGTCCTTTATAATGAAAGGGGAAGGGTTGCTAACTCTGAGGGCATAGACTTATCTATGCCGGTCAACTTAAGGACCCTTTCCGGGGCTGAAAAATAGCGATACCTGGGTATGTCACAGAACGTCGGTATCAATGAGGCTGGTATGAAACAGTCAGTTTGCTGCATGTTTTATGCACGCTTGACCAAAGTGCTTAACAGCCTTTTGTCCGGTGTGAATAATACATAGCCTTATAACGGCTGGGTCACGCCTGTCCTTATGTATACCTTTGGCATACTCAGGTGGACTCAGATTGTACTTAACGCCCTGGATAAAGAAGTCCGCACTTCCATGACGGCCCATAGGATGTATCATCCGAGATCGTCGGTAATGAGGCTGTACTTACCGCGAAAGCAAGGTGGGCGTGGCTTCCTGAGCGCGCTCACCATGCATAATCGCGAAGTGTGCAACCTACGTCATTACTTCCTGGCGAGATCGGATGATCCATTCTACAATGACGTCATTTCTAGTGATAAATGGCTTACCCCTCTATCCTTAGCCAACGAGCAATGGAAGGATCCAGCAGTACATAGCATTTCCGACCGGTAAACCGTATGGAATAAGACGGAGCTCCACGGGAAGTACTACAGGGCTCTACAAGAGCCCTTCATAAATACAGTCGCCTCCCTCAACTGGCTACGTTTCGGTGACCTCTCCGGAGAAACTGAAAGTTTTGTCTGTGCAATACAGGATCTGGTTATTAAGACCAACAACGATCGGAAATACATCCTAAAGGATGGCACCGTCGACATCTGTCGAGCTTGTCGCAATACCGGATTCACTTAAGCATGTCATCCCCGGTTGTTCAGCGCTTTCTTAATCTGAGTTAGGGTACAACACAGTACACAGGTACAACCTAGTAGGCAGAATTCTACATCAGGAGCTCGCTTAGAAATACGGTCTAGTGGACCGGAAATTGCCGTATTACAAATACTTGCCAGAAGCCGTGCTCGAAAACGACCATGCCAGGCTCTACAGGGACGGGGCCACCATTACAGACAGGATTATTCTTGCGAATAAGCCTGATATTGTGCTGATCGACCAGGCACAGTCAAGGATATTTTTGGTCGACATTACCATTCCGTATGTAATATTAACACTGGTGGTAAGTGGTTGCTATGGCCCATAGACATGCACATTTATTCTCAATTCAGAATCAAAAATCAAATGTGTTGTCACCCCTGATGACTAAGATGGATTGCCTTTTTTCCAGTAAAAAGAGGTCTCCGGATAGAGATCCGGAGACCTCTTTTTACACTCACTGTTACGGCCCTGAGTTGCCCAAACGAAGGTCGACTGGATTGAGGCCCACAGCAATTCAACCCGACGGGCAACCAAGGGGAGAGCCCAATGGCTTATGGAAACGTATCTTATGTAGGCTATTATCTCAAAAAAACTTACCCAGTTCCGGAGTAGGGTATACCACAAGGCGTCGTCAACGTGGTGTGAAGGTAGTGTGGGTGTGTTTGTGAAAGAAGGTGTATAGTGAGTGCTGACTTCACCAAGGTAGGCGGAC
>DWHP01004536.1:0-12506 GCA_018247895.1 Parnassius honrathi
TTATGTATTTAGAAATATATAAGTATGTTTATCAGTTGTCTAGTACCCATAACACAAGCTCTGCTTAGCTTGGGACTTGATGGCGTTGTGTGATAGTTGTGGAATATTATTATTATTAATGATACTCTTAATTTGGTCCACCTGAAATATATCGCGAATTTGGTAGATTAACTGTGTCATGCTTTCTGGCTCGACCACGTAGGATTTCATTATTTAATGATAGTGTTATATTAGTGAAAGTTCATCGTGTCCCGTATTTGGCACGACGTAATAAACTTCCTGCTAGGGCATGCCACAGCGACGCTACCGCTCACTTCTGTAACATATTACATTTGCTATGTCGCTCTTTTATCATTATTTCCACGTGTGCAAACCACCGAAATTATCCTTTCTTAATTCTGTTCGCAACATTTTTTTAAATTCTTTTTTAAAAAAAATAATATACAAGTAGTTTCTGACATAACGGTATCACCCAAAACGGGAACATTTTGTTCGCGAATTATCACAATTTATCCTATCATTCAGAATCACCCCTTACATTCTTAATGACCGCATTTCTACACCATTAATTTTACTCTCATACTTCTGCTGCAACACGCAGTTTTCACTACATTCGAAATGGCATGCTTTATCTTCGGCTGCCACCACTTACCATCAGGTGGGATGGTAGTCGAATACAGGCTTATAATAGTAAAATAGGCTAGGTTAGGTTTTATTATAATTTTAAGTAAATAATAGTAGGTTAGGTTAGGATACACAACATTGTGAATTGCCATACATGTGCCGTTTTAAAAAAATTCGAGTGAAGTATCCTATTAAGTCTGTGCCCTGAATTCATTATCGTTGTGCTCAAAATGTTTTATTTTACGTAACTTTACGGATTTGGGCTATTCTCTATTTGTAAATATTATGTTTTTTAATTATCCATTAAGATAAAATATCTCCTTAACTATTCAACTAAACTAGTTTCTGCATATAAAACGTTACGTAAGTCTTAATAAGTTTCCTTTTTTGTATAAAACTTTCGAGGCTTGAAAATGAACGAAGAATCAAAGTGTAATATATTAGCATTTATCACGCTAACTTGGATGACCTACTTTAGATTCAGTGTTGGTGGGCACTAGGCAGGTTACATTTACCGCATGCAGGTTTTTTCTTACTATCTCTAAAATGTAATATCTTAATGAAAGTGTCAATTAGTTATTTAACATTTTTGAATATTTCTTCATTAGCTACATTCATATTTCACACACTCAAATAATCCAAGTTCAAACCAAGCAGAAAACAACTACTTTTACGTGGTAATGTACAATTTTTTCCATTTAGCCTTTCCTACATACAATACATACCATACAAAATAGTGATTACGATAACATTTACTGATTTTGTTTTAAGCCTGTTTGAAGACAAAAATCCACTATACAACGATATTTTAAATCTTGAGCTAGGACTTAGAAGGCTTGTTTAGCAATTTGTGAAGTTTTATCTAAATTCCACAAAAATCTAAAAAAATTACGTTCGCTGTTACATAAAAAATTACGCGATGTAATTCTATGTCTAAATTATGTAACAACTAGCAAATTAACTCTTTCAATGTTTTGTAGGATGTATGTACAGCATGGCAGCTTTTGGTCCTGTACTTGGCTTCTTGCTTGGTGCCTACTTACTCTCCTTTCATATGGATTCCTTTTCCGGTGCTATAATATCAATTGGTAAGTAGTTAGAATTTGTTTTGTATTAAGAACTACGATTTTTACGCTTATTATATTGCATAGTAGATAGTAATGGATGTCGCAAATTAGGACAAAAAGGTTTTTCTTCCTCGTTGTTATGTTCTTAGTTCTTCTAAGGTAGAAATGGTTGACATGTACATGAATAAAAACAAATCTAGGTTGAGACAATAATATTCGAAATAAAACAAATTTTTATGATTAATAAATTGCATGATTTTTCGTCTTATTGTATTAAAACCAAGCTGTATACTTTCCGATTTCATACGAACAGAGAATTTTGTCATAATTAATCTGTATTGTATTATTTACGTTATGGTTTTCGTAATAAATAAGTCCACAGTATAACTGGACCAATTGACATAGCTAATTGGATTAGTAAGCTGAAATAATAATTTGTGACCATATAGTTCAAAGAACCAACAACCGATGAGAAAAAAGGTTCTCGAATGGTAGCCTCGTACAGGTAAGCGAAGTGGAGGATGTCCCCACTAGTTGGAGTGACGACATGCAGGAAGTCGATGGATGCAGATGGCTCAGGACTATTCTTAGTGACATTGCTTAGGAATCTATATTCAGCCGCGGACTTTTGTGTAATGATGATGATACAATACAACATGTAACTTTCGTGTGTATGGCATACCCTTAAATATGCCAAGACTGTGCCTATCTTTCCGATAATTCTGCTATTCTGTTTCTCACGGGAAAAAGGTCAATATTTTATTTTAATAGAATAAGGGTGACAAACGAGCACACAGTCCACCTGATGGTAAGTGGATGTTGTGACCCATAGATTAATAATAGCAAAACGCAGATGCGTTGTCACCCTTGAGGATTAAGATTTAATAACTCGTTTCCAGTAAAATAGGGTCTTCAGATCTCTACACTCACCATACGAAACACAGCATTATTAAGCTGCTGTTTTACGCTGGTGTTCTGTGAGAGCGTGGTCCTTACCCGGTCGAGCCGACCCATTCGTGCTACAACCATAATATAGCTACAGCGTGTCTCATATAGATATCTAGGTAAGTATAAAATTAAATCGAGAGACTTTTTTTCTACAGATCCTGGAGACCATCGTTGGGTGGGTATGTGGTGGGGTGGATTCCTCCTTTGCGGGCTGCTTTTAATTTTAGTAGCCATTCCTTTCTTCTCCTTTCCGAAAGTATTGGTGCGAGAAAAGGAAAAAATACGACTAGTAGAAAAAGCTGCAGCTGCCAGTGGTTCCTCAACGAAACCGCCCTCAAAACTACAAACAGATATAAAAGATACTGGTTACGGGAAAGATATCAAAGGTAAAATAATTTTGATTATTTTTATTTACCATTGCGCAACCATATTTTTAACGACAGTACGTACTCTGTATCTTCGTATAGATGTTTAAGTTTTGTAATTATAAATACTTAAAAAGCCTTGCAATTTCTCATATTATTTTATTGGCGGGTATATAGAAGATGACATAAGCAAATGCGATAAGTAAATATTATGTTTTTCTTTTTTCTTTAAATTAATCTTATTGAGAATGTTTTCTTCTAAGTGTTAAGCGCTTATCGTGTTCATATTATTTGATTTTCTTTTTTTTACTAAACCAACATACGAGTATATTGTGAATTTGAGTCCTTTTGGTCCATAAATATAGAATTTGTTTTTAAATTAACAACAAAACCTACGGTTACCGAACGTAGGTATGACCGCAATAGCTCAATCGTTTAAAGTTACACGATCACTCAACAGCACCAACCAACTAACCAACAACTTTATACATATAAAGTTATTAGGTTATAAATAATTAAGATTTATAAATACTCAGATTGAAATGCGAAGTTTCTTGTTACATCCAAAAGTCCAATTTTTGAACTGTTTCCTCAGACATACCGGTGTCGATGTGGCGCCTTCTCAAAAACCCTGTGTACGTGGTGACCTGTCTCGGCGCTTGTATGGAGCTGATGATAGTTTCCGGATTCGTTGTGTTCCTTCCTAAATACTTGGAGACCCAGTTTAGCCTAGGAAAAAGCCAAGCTAGTGTTTTTACAGGTAAGTTTTTTGTTTTATCATTCAAGTCAGGCTTATGCTATTATTAAAATATATGTGTATCCGTGTGTGTTGCCGTGTGACGGCAGTATAAGAGAATCCAACGTCCAATCATCACGTGCTCTGCTGAGCACCCCAAGCTTTTTAAAGGCCAATTTAACCTTCCCTTCCAAGTGACGACGAAACTGCACACCATTCGATATGACGACGCCGAGAATTCCGATGCTAGTAGTTCTGTAGTTAATTGAAGAGATACGGGGTTATTTTTAGCGGTAAACGCGCAAACCTGTGTCTTCTGAGGGTTAACTGGACTAGATTTAACAGTCCATAATCCGAGACTTTGTTTAATAATGACCCGACTTCAGACACAAGTTTGTTCCGGTACTTGATGACGTGATCCCGAGAAATATTGGCACGGCCGGTATAAAAAGCATTACCTGTGCTATCGCCCGCATAGCAATGAATGCTACTGTTTTGCAACATATCATTGATATGCAGAAGGAACAGTGTAGTTAATAGCACGCAGCCTTGTGGAACACCAGCATTGATAGGCTTGTAATCGGTGCATGCACCGTCTGGTACAACTTTAATGATCCGATCAGCGAGAAAACTGGTGATCCAATTGCACAATTTCTCAGTATTACAGAATGGAAGTCTAGAAAGATGAAGTATGTGCTTCTGTAGATGGCGGAATATCACCTCGTATGCGCTAATTAAAGGATTGCAGGTCAGTGACAGCGTCGAATGTGCATAACATTAATGCAATCGCCATTCCACCTTCCAAGCATAACGAATACGGCAAGTCTTCCACTGTGGCAAAGTCCATATTCGGAATTTACGGGCTGATAAATGATATGACGTGATAACTGACACACTCTTGACATGATAAAGATACGTCATTGATTTGTAATTTTTTAATTTTTAATTAAAAGTATTTGAATATTGCCTCACGTTGCAGTGTGTTATGACTTCAGCATGAATAGGTCGGCTCGGCCGTGGGAAGACCAGGCTCACACAAAATACAAGCGAAAAATAGCTGCATAATTCTGCGTTATTCTCTTTTACTGGTTATGCTGTATTTCATCTTAGTCAGATCGGCATGATCAAGCCACACCACAACAAACACGTAGCATCATAACTGTGCGATCGTTTGTCATCCATGCTGCAATAAAAATAAACAATATTTCAATAAACTAGCATGTTGTTAAATGTATATAAATGGCAATGAAAATATTTATCGACAGTACACCTTTATTTATTCAAAGACACGTTCTCTCTTTATTGCACCCTGTTCCCTGTCTTGCATTTGACGATGTCATTTCATTCGTTTAGTACTGACAATATTCAGATTTCATTTAGCTTTTATTTTCGTTAGTAGTTTATGTAAAAAGAACATATTGAATAACCCGTAATAATGTAAAGTTAGGTGTTCCATTTAATGTAAGAGTTCAATTTAATGGAGTGCCAGCAACCCGAGATAGAAGTTCCGACAGTGATGATTCTGACGTTCTGAATATTATAATTCTAGATAGAATAATTCCTTGTTTTGATTTTACTAAAATAACTTCATATTTGGTGAGGATAATATCTTAACAAACCCAGCGTGTTAAGAGGACCAATTTCGCCAATACGCACGTGGCGACCTTTTTTCATACTACTTAATATATTCTAAAAAAGGTGTGGAGGTTAAGGTTCACAAATATAATAAAACGTTTTAATTTTAAGACTTAAAATTTGTGATTATACTAAACTACTAAAAGAACTACGACAGAAAAGTTCTGTTTTATAAGACACATAAAATTTCCTAATACTTACGACATATTTTTATTTTAACAATAACGTCTCGAAAGACAAGATCCACAAAAAATAAAATTAACAGTTTTAAAAATTTAGATGTCCACAGGAGAAAGACGTGGTTCATCTAAGTAATATCACATTTAATAATTACAGGTTCCATAGCGATTCCAGGAGCGTGTATCGGCATATTCATGGGAGGATGTTTACTGAAGAGGCTAGAACTGCGACCGAAGGGTGCCGTGCAGTTCGTGTTGATTTCTAACACGATCTGCCTCTCGTGCTACGCTCTTCTGTTCTTCCTCGGTTGCGACAACATCAAGATGGCTGGCACTACTATACCGTATACCAATAACAGGTAGGTACTCAGTACTAGGTAAAAACTATATAATTATTCAATTACTTTACACGCGGGAAAATTAATTGAGTTATTATACAGTGCTTTCTAAACACAAAGCGACATACTGCTCCATAATATATGCCATAGGTTTTTTACAACGTAAGAGGTTTATCTATGAATAAAATATATTCAGAATAAATATGTATAATTATGTTACACTTATATGGTAGTGTCGTTGTGGAGCACGTAGAGTTAGTCGGAAAATCAACACTTCATATTACGTTCCTATCATGAGATAAAAATACAGAGATTTTAAAACAAATACGGCTTGAAAATAATAATGTTCGATGTATTAGAGATTGAGATACACGAATATATAGAAGAGCTGTTAGTTACAGTAAGTGCATAAGTGCCTTTTGTGGGTAAATTTTAGTGTATAATTTATACTTACAGTTGTTGACACTTGTTGAAATTTCGTCATCGTGGTATTGACATATGTACTGTTTTACTATAAATTTATTGTCATTAATCCATTGGAAGGATATGGAAAAAGTGTTGGTACAAACCTTAGACGCACGCTCTATGTTTTTGGCTCAAAGTCTACCACTACATATATTTGACATCACCAAAATTATAAGAAATAAAGTAGCGTAGAGCATGACAGCATTGCTACAAAAATAATCAAGTCTGTAAATAAAGAAATTTACCATCACCTGAGCTATGTCATCAACTTGAACATAGAAAAGGGCATTTTTCCTGAACTTAACGTCACCATCGTGAAGCCTGTATTTAAAAAAAACAGACAAAGAATCAATGGAATGTTATAGACCTATAGCCTTAATATCAATATTCTCTAAAATATTTGAAAAATATCTTTATAATGAACTTAGTGATTATTTGGAAAAAAATGACATTTTGTGAAGAGAACAAAAAGGATTTCGCAAAAATGAAACAATAAATAATACATAAATATGACAACAGAACACCGGTATGTTCACTATACTGTGATATGACTTGGGCTTTTGACTATGTTTACCATAATATTTTAATTCGCAAACTCGAGGCATATGGCATTAGAGGCAATGTGTTGAGTTTGTTCCAGTCTTATCTAAATAACCGTCATCAAAAAAACGTAAATATGTAGATTAAATCTAAGGGCCAAATCTGAGAACATAAGCTCATCGACAGAGCGTTTGATAAAATACGGTGTCCCACAGGGCAGTCTCTCAGGGCCTCTCTTATTTATAGTATATATAAATGACCTACCAAATGCCAATAAGCAACCTATGACCTTATTCGCTGACGATAGTACTGTAACTATAAACTGTGATGACATCTTTTCTTATAAAAATGTCATAAATGAATCATTAATATCAATAATAACATGGCTAAATAATAATTATTTGAAAATTAACCTAAATAAGACACACATTATGCATTTTAGCCAAAGACCAATCACCAATCTAATATTGAAGTACAAAAAATTTATACTGTACTTATAACAAAAAAATATTTTGTGTCTGTCTGTTATTTCTGGCTAATATCCAAAACGGCTGGACAGATTTTGACGAGACTTTCCTTGGCAGATCGTTGATGTTATAAGAAGTAACTTGGGCTACTTTTATTTTAGAAAAATAATTAAGGTTCCGCGAATAAAAATTGAAGTAGCGGGGAACATCTAGTTGCAAATATAAAATATGTGCCTATTTTAATTTATTCGCTAAAAGTTTATCCACGTACTATATTATGTAACAAAACCTTTACTACATCTTCGTGGAGGTAAGGACAATATGATTCACATTAGTCCCTAAATAACACATCACGATCTCTAATTGGTGTTTCGATCATGATTATTTTCCTCTTTTTTTTCGTTATTCATAATACCTAATAATGACTGAAGCGAAGTATAATAACATGTGTATCGTTCGTCTGTACAGCAACTTGGAGCCGTTCAAGGTGAACCTGACGGCGGCGTGCAATTTCAACTGCCTGTGCACGGAGACGGACATGGAGCCGGTGTGCGGCAACAACGGCCTCACCTACTTCTCGCCTTGCCACGCCGGCTGTGCCGCCTTCTCCTCGCGCTCCAACTTCACCAACTGCGCATGTCAGTCACATCTATCGCTACCGTTGCTGCTTGTCTTGCTTTTAATATTGTGACATTTTATTGTTCTTTGACATTTTTATAAAAGCTATGTAATGATGACGAGTAACTACTGAGGTCCATGGACACATGAAGCGAACTTTAATCAAAAAGGCTACAAATGTCTTCTTAAGATAGAATGCCTCGTAGACTGTAATTATACTGCCTTTCCATACCCTTCAGGCCGGCACACAGTAATGCAAACACTGCTGTCTACCGGCAGGAATAGTTTAAGAGGTTGGTGATTGGCCAGGATCCAGATGGACTATGTAGAAAAGAAGTCCCACCACTTAGTATATTCCAAACATTTTATTTTGTTTGAATAAAAATATCTGAATTATACAACATATTAGCGTATACTGAGCTCGATTTTAGATATAAGTTGGGCGCTGCGGAAGGGGTTCTCAAAATGTTTCAGTTCGCGGCGCACTTACAGGTTTAGTATTTTGTATCAGTGACCTAGCTAGTCGAAATAGGATACAATGATACTAGGTAGATAGGCACAAAATTTAAACATCCACAATGTGACGCTGATAAGATGTTGCGAAAGGAATTCTTAGAGCTTTTCTACTTAAAGTTGCATATTCATTTCGGACCCGTTTCCGATAGTAAGTACATATTGGTGAGTGAGTGACGTATGCAGCACGCGCGATTTCTATTGTTTATTTTGTACCCGCGAATGCTTAAGTTTAGATTCCGGGCTCTACGGCGCATCAAGATGCCGCGGCGCATACTTTGAGAACCCCTGCGCTTTTTCGGAGTCGTACTAAGTAGCGTGTAACGGGACATGGTTATCGCAGGCGTGCACGAGAACAGTCGAGGCGCGGGCACGGACGGGGTGGCGAGCGCAGCGGGGGGCGCGGTGCTTGGCGGCGCGGCGGCGGCGGCGCTGAGTGCGCAGTTCGGTGACGTGACCGTGGTGCCCGTGGCCACGGCCGGCGCCTGCAACCCGCCCTGCACCACCATCTTTCCCTTCCTCGTGCTGCTCTTCTTCATGACCTTCGTCGTCGCCGTCACGCAGATGCCGCTGCTTATGATCGTGCTCAGGTAACCGATACATTTTTTTAGTGAATGAGCGTGACAAACGAGCACACGGTCTGCGTAATCATATGTGCTTGCCTCCTCCAAGAATCAAAATGTAAGTGCGTTGTGAGGCCTAAGGGCTAATAAGATAGAATCCCTCGTTATATATAAAAACAGTCCGAATCCATAAATCTATCTTCGATACGTCTCGTTTCTAGTAAAAAATCTTCAATTCTCTACACTCACTATATAAAACAGCAAAATTAAGCTCCTTTTTTTACGCTGGTATTTTCTGAGAACGTGGGTAGAGCCGAAAAGATTTTATAATAAAAACTTTAATCATATATATTTTTTTTAGTTTCGCTTAACTTTCTGGGTTACTGGGGCCGACGTATAATATCATTTTATTTATATAATGTTAATGAAAAATGTTATGTGAAATATTTATGCTAAGTAATGGAAAGGAGTTTTCTTTGTTGTTCTCCCAAATTTCTTTACTACTTTTTAACGTTGTCGAGCTGGCAAGTAACTGAGGAATGGCGCCACAAAAGATGGAATAAAAAGTTCCATACCCTGAAGTACCACATCAGCTGATAATAGAATCAGCAACAACGTTGGGATCGTCCGGCAAGTAGCCAACCCGTCCCCAAGTGTAGTATGCAAAAAAGACCGCATCCTTTCCCAATCAGCCGACCTATACTGCCAAACATAGCGGCAACCTGCAGAATGCAACCGCGATGTTAGCGTGATTCACACTTCGGACTAGACAATGACAAAAATTCGTACTAGAAAATATATCATTATATAAAACAGTTTTTTGACAAGGTGCTTATTAGTTTGATTAATTTGGTAGACCCAAGTAGTGTTAGCACGAGGCCCTACAAATTTACAGTCCGCTCCTGATTAAAACACTTTGTTTTCCCAGCACTGCGAAAAAGCGCTTCTTATTATTCTCTTACAATAAACGCAACCCTAAAACAAGAATGTATTTTTCCATTCTATTAGTATTTATTATAGTATGTTTTCAGGTCCGTGAGTGAGGAGGAGCGTTCCTTCGCTTTGGGAATGCAATTCGTCATATTCCGACTGTTCGGTTACATACCGGCGCCGATCGTCTTCGGCAATCTAATCGACTCCACGTGCATCTTGTGGAAACAATCATGCAGTGGCGAGAAAGGCGGTCGCTGCCTGCTATATGATATTGAACAATTTCGTTACAGGTATTTATTGTCTAAATTTTATATCACATACAATCCAACAAAACTACCAATCTAGGATTTGCAAATCTTGTCATATAATACGAACAGCTGTTTTTAACACCTGTTTTGAAAAGTTTTAAACGCATGATTACCTACTATAAAATTTACATAATAGGTTTTTATTTCTAATATTAGGGACTTTTTTGACATTTCGCTCTAGTAATTTTTTAATTAAAACAATTACTATTCGCAATAATATGATACGCTGCGTTAAACTTTATTCATGGGATATGTTTGCTCAAGACATTCTTCAGATCATTGGTGCCATAAAATTATTTATTATATGGGCTATTTTCATTTTAGACGTTTGGAGACCATATACTGGTTACATTACCCCATTTGCCCCGTAGTAGTCGTATGTGGTAGATTATTAGAATTTCCAAGGCGATATCATTATCAATTCCGGATAATGGTTGTATAACCAACGCAATTACGCCAAAAAAACGCCAAGTAAAACGCCTAGCCCGGGGAAGGGTAAAAGCGTCAATCACTGTTCATATTCAGCACTGATTTTTACAGACGTACGCTAATGAAAAGAAGATAATATTTACTTTATTATTGTATATGTTTGGTGTTTTGAGGGAAGGTTCTGCAGTAACAGCCTCGTACCGCGTTAGGTGAAGTGTGTGGCGGTCCCGCAATAGATGAAGGGACGACCCCGTACGAGATGCAGGTCGATGGATGCAGACAGTCGTTTTGTGATATTCCTTGGGGTAGACCTAATTTCAGCAGTGAAATTGTAATGAGCTGTCCAAAATTACGATTAACACGGACAACGTAAGGTTTTTCTTTTTTTTGCCAGTTTTTGGATGAAAATTTAATAACTAATTAACAGCATTGTTTTCGATATGGCAACATGAATGTTGGTTTTGGAATTTTATTTTAACGCGCTTAGGAAGATGCCGCTTATCATCTCTGTTTCAGTCTCCCTCTGTCGCCTCTTACGACACCCGCGGGACGATATTGGCTAGTGTGTATTCTTACACCGCCACCACACGGCACGGCAAGGTACTATGTTATTACTACTCAGTATTTTTCGTATTTTCAACTTAGAGTTGATATTAATTTGCGCCCAAAGAACAGTGTCATTTTTAATGATTACGAATGTTTTGCGTGGAAACAATGTCAGTGTGGTAAAGCAATATTTAGATTGGTTACAATATTTTTTACCTGATCGTAAAAATGATAATGACTAATAAACAAAGAAGACTTACAAAATGATTATGATAAGCTTTATTTTTTATATATTCAATAATTGAATTAAGCTTATTATTGCTTTTGATTCTTTATTTTACTTGGGAGTATAATATATGTTTATACTGGGGGACTATTTTTGCTGTCTGGAAATTAATAGGTGTTTTGTGTAAGTGTAATAGAAGCTGTTTTCGAAAGTATTTGTAAAATATAACATAATATACTATATAGGCAAAATTACCGAATATCCAAAAAAATACATAAAAACCATTCATCCTACGGCGTTTTCGTTAAACTAAAAATATGCTACGATCGCTAGTGAATGAAAGTTGCAAGAGCGAGCGAGACGCGTGCATGGGAGGGGCCGACACATCGCTGCAGTCAACATTTTTAAAATCAGCTGACGCGCGCCTACTTTAACAAAAAAGTTTTTTTCTCTTATAAATATTTAGGAACTTTGATATTTATTTTTGATTTTGACTGCCTCGTTGGTCTGGTGGTTGTAGTAGTGTGACAGCTGATCATGAGGTTTCCTGGGTTAGAATTCCGGGTCGGGACAAAAAATCAATTTATTGAGTTTTTTCAAGACATTCTCAGTAGCTGCCCGGAATCAGGAAGTTGGCGGTGTCTCACCCCTGTGCCTCGGAAAGGACGTTTGGTTGGTCGAAGTTTGGTTGGTGGTGGTTTTTTCACGTATAATGTCAATGACAAAAGAAAGAGATTTCAAATGGCAGCACTTCTCATTTCCACTCTTTAATTAATAATGCCGTCACGTGTCGCATGTTTGCAAATAGCAAAAACTAGCTTTCGTGACAAATTACGGGCTTAGGGCCGTCTAATATGCCGTAGTTGATTAGAATTACATGTTAAATCTTATCTTGCATTGTAATGAATTGATAAACAGTTTCTAATTAGGGGTTTGCACCGGAGCAGTGAGTACCGGAGAATCACCGGTGATTTACCGGTAAAAGTACTCGATTGAAATAATCGGA
>DWHP01004537.1:0-12506 GCA_018247895.1 Parnassius honrathi
CACATTATCGCCGTGAACCTCCGTGAACAGGCGTGAACGTGAATGTGGATGGTTTTCGCGGGATTCACGCGCGTTCGTGCCTGTTCCCCGATCAGAGTCGGTATTTTCTCCCGCGACAAAGGATTCACGCACCCTTCGTACGGCGTTCACGCGTACACATCCACATTCACGGCTTCGTGCCATTTCGTTTTGGACTACAAAGGCGTACGGACGATTTAATTTAGTCATACACCATCTTATTTTTTTTCTCAACGCTTTCTAATAAATTTCTTGTTTTAGACGTCTAAATAGTGATACGAGTATGTTGCCACAGCAATTTATTTTATAGGACAGGTTAACAAACCAACACACAGTCCACCAGATGGTACGTTGTTGCTGCGGCCCGTTGACATCTACATCTATCCTCGATTACAAATCAAAATGTAGATGCGTTGTCACCACTGAGGACTAAGATGAAATGCCTCGTTTCCAGTAAAAAAGGTCTGCGGTTTTCTATAGTTACCGTACGAAACACGGCAGTATTAAGCTGCTACTTTGTGCTGGTATTCTGTGAGAGCGTGGTCCTTCCCCGGTCGAGCCGACCCATTCGTGCTACAACTATACTACTAATAGGACTGCAGCATGGCTCTACGACGTATAAAAACGTTGTATGTTCTTTTTGTGCGTGTTATTTCATAACTTTTTCTGCTTGAACCGATTTCGATGATTTTCTTTTTATTTGAAAGCTGATGCTTCTCATGTGGTCTTATATAAATTTAACCAAAGTCTGACGTATAGTTTTTGAGATATTCTTAATAATTTATATTGAAGTCAATTGTACAAACTTTTTAATTTAAAATTATGTCCAAACTGGTCTTACTTTTAGAAACTGTTGTGGATATTTTCATTTGGATGGATTCTTGAGGAAGGTTTAGGTACGTAAATTAATGAATGTTCTTTTTTAGAAATCAGCAAATGTTTTTATATTTGTCGATGAAGTCGGAAATCGTGCCTTTTGAGAGCTTCAATGTTGATTGTTATGTAAATCGATAAAGTTATATAAAAATATTGTATTGTGGAATTGTTTTCCTTAAAGAGTTACAAACAATATCCGCGTAGCTATATTATGACTGCTACCTATTTTGCTTAACTCGCAATAACAAAAAAGAAACTGTTAAATATACACGTAGTAATGCATTTGTTTATACGTATTGTTCAAACGTACACATAATCCACCTGATGATAAGTGTTTGCTGCGGCCTACAGACGTTGCGTTGCCTTATTTGAGGATTGTTAACATGAAATGCCTCGTTTCCAGTAAAAAAAGTGTGTCCGGTTCTCTACGCTCATCATACGAAACACAACAGCGTCAAGTTGCTATTTTACGCTGGTATTCTGTAACAGCGTGGTCCCTCCCTGGTCGAGCCGATCATAGAGTGCTATATACATAAATAATAGAACGGGGGAGTGGGCGGAGCCCGTGTCGCCACTAAAATGCCATACAACGTCAATTCACACGTATAAATGTCAACACGAGATGTGTTTTGTCCTTACAATCGTTTCCAAATTTCGGATGCAAAATATTTAGAAAATCCCCAATTGCACGCTATTTACAAATAAATATGTATTAAAATCCCTCTGTCAACGCAGCGGATCGGGTTTGTAGTAGTGATTAACTGATAATACGACGTAAGTGCTTGTATGTGTGCTCCCGGCGACGCCGAATCTCGTACAAAATAAGGTTGACAGCCATTCTATTGTGTATTATAGTATTTTATGGAGCCGACCCATTCGTGCTACAAATTTACTACTAATATGGCTGCGGCATGGCTCTACCACGTGCAAACCGATCTAAACCATTCTCGAATCAACGTAATAACACACACAAAAATTCATCAAAATCGGTCATGACGTTTACAAGGAATTCAGTCACATACATACAGACAGAAGAATTTTATATATATAGGTATATAATAAATACAAAAAGATATAATAAAAAAATCTCAAGTAAAATACATATCAGACTATGTAGTTAAAATTCAAACCTAGGCCCATAACCACTAATGTGCTCACTAAGTCCAGATCGCCAGATCTAATAACAGATTTCAACCGCAAGAACAGCTGTGTGGTTCAGTTATAAGATCGTGAGTCACACACGCGACTTACGCGGCAAGGCTGTGGAGACTGGTGAAGTCGGTATGTAGGTCAAACAGCACGTATGTGTGCTTCCCTAGTTGGTTGTGCCCCCGATTATAACTTAGCTTTAGCCATATTCTGAGGACTGGTTGGAGTTGATACTATTTGTTTATACTAGGGAACGTGTTAGTGTTTTTTTATAAACCTGAAGTTAAAACTTACAGTATACCTGATGGTAAGTGGTTTTTGCAGTCCGTGGAAACCTGTAGTCAACTTTAAACAAAGCCCAAGAAGGCTATAAATGTACAACACACTCTTTAACTAAGATGGAACGCCTCACAGCGTAAAATAATTTTTTTACGTGGTAGAACCACGCTGCAGCTATATTATGGTTGTGCCACGAATGGGTCGGCTCGACCGGGGAAAGACCAACGTAAAATAGCAGCTCAATAGAGCTGTCTTTCGTATAGTGAGTGTAGAGAACCGGAGACCCTTTTTAATTAAAACCGAGGCATCTTAGTCTTCAGCGGTGACAACGCTTCTGCGTTTTGAGTCTTAATCGAGGATAAATGTACATGTCTATGGAACATAGCATCCACTTACCATCAGGTGGAATGTTTGTCACCCTTATGGTAAAAAAATATACTAGGAGCACAGCACTGCTATTTGTCGGCAGGAAAGTTCTGTATCTGAAAAAAAAATAACTACCCAGGCGATCTCCTAGTCCTACCACGCGTTATGAAATATAAATATAAACAATTCGGCAATTGGATCTATTGCCTCAGATCCATTCCATCCATCTATTACACCCTGCAAAAGTCCACTGCTGAACATAGGCCTCCTCCATATATTGCTTCATAAAGAGGATTCAGTACCTCTGAATTAAGCCTGACCGCTTAATCAGTTTAGCGATCATTCATTTCTGCGAGGCGTCATCAGCCTCGTTTAGAGGTAAAACACAACGTAATGTCGACGTTGTGTCTTTCCTAGTGTTTTGGCATAGTAAAACAGAATAGTAGGATAAGTCCTGGTTTCGTACTGAGTTTTATTTATAAAATAAGGGTGACAAACGAGCACGCAGTCCACCTGATGGTAAGTGGATGCTGTGGTCCATAAACATCCACATTTATTCTCGATTAAGAATCAAAACGCAGATGCGTTGTCACCCCTGACAACCAAGATGGAATGCCTCGTTTCCAGTAAAAAGGTCTCCGGATCTCTACAGTCACCATACGAAACACAGCAGCTTTAGGCTACTTTTTTACACTGGTATTCTGTGAGAGTGCGTTCCTTCCCCGGTCGACCCCAACTCATTCGTGCTACAACCATAATGTAGCTACAGCGTGGCTCTAGTGTGCGTGTTGGGATTAGTGGTGACGCGGATAGTGCACGCAATTTAGGTAGGCAGAGATGTCCGTTTCAAAGTAGAGACGGTACATAATTTTTTATTTTAAACGTGGATTTTAATAGCTAATTTTAATATGTTCAATATATTAAATAAAGTTCTTTAAAATGTGTAAAGTATTATATATACATGGTTATTTTGCAATAACCGACGAAATTTGCAGTAAAGGTTCAGAATAAATATTATAGGTAAATGATGAACGAATATTAATTTCTAACGTTCTGTCCTTTTTGTCTCTAAAATTCAAAATGCGTGGTAATGCATTATTTTAACTGATTTTACTGCGCTCGCACAAACTCGTAAGGGTCGATCTGTAGGTAAAACGTTGTTGCCCATAAATCACATTCAATTTGGGCTAATTGCAAATAAAAGTAGAAGTATTTCTGGATCGTTTTCATATAATGCATAATGTGTGAGCTAGTAAGGTGAATGCCCCTTTTCGAAGCAGACGTTCAGGACGACGCACCAGGTCGCGAACCCAACAACTCTAGACTTAGTGCATTGACTTCAATTGACTTGCTACCTAAGGGCTGAATCGATAATACGTTTTGGAAGGAGACGGACCATCTCTGTTAGGGTTACCAGACATCCTTTTTACCAATTTTAAGCCATTGATACAATATATAACTCTTTATTGTACACCAAGAAAAGATAAATATGACAAAAATAAACTAATATTGAGGGAAAAACATAAATCTCTTCTAAGACAACCTAAAAAATTATGTAAAAATAGGAGAAAGAATAACTCATTAATACAATACAAGAGTTGCTTTATTTGTTCCTTTACCCCATTTTTGTCATCGAACAACTTTACGTATGGTTGAATTAGGTGTTGATGAGTCACAGCATCTATTTATCACCATCAGTTGTACTGTGAGCTCGTTGTTACCTTCACTTCTGTAAAAGAGAGATTCTGAAAATTATAGCATTTGATTGTAGATAATTTTTTTCACTTACTAGAAGCCACTGCTTGTCCGCAACCCTACCTGATGGTAAGTGGATATGGAGCTCAAGATGTTAAATTGCACTGTATTAGCGCAACAAAAGCCTTTTTATTCTATTCATTACCTTTTTTACGTGGTAGAGCCACGCTGCAGCTTTACTATAGTTGTAGCACGAATGGGTCGTCTAACCGGGGTAGGACCACTGTGTTTCGTATGGTCAGTGTAGAGAACCGGTGGCCCTTTTTACTGAAATCGAGGCATTCTATCTTAGTCCTCAGGGGTGGCAACATATTTGCGTTTTGAATCTCAATCGAGGATAATTGTAGATGTCTATGGGTCTCAGCATTCACTTACCATCAGGTGGACTGTGTGCTCGTTCGTCACCCTTATTCTATAAAATAAAGAAATAAAATTAAAATACCTTTTTTACATCAAATGGACTACCTATAATTAGTTCACTGCTTCAGATTTATAAGAGAAAACTTGCAGCAACACGACCCACTACGACTATGTACTTCTAAATTTTTTAGTGATTTTAAATATAACAAAAATACACACGCCATATATAAACTAGTTTCACATGCAACTCTACATCTCAACTACATCTATACTCTGTTAAATTTTATAATACTTAAGTTTTTGACGTGCTTATAAAGTATGCCCTCGTCGTATTCAGGAGTGTTAGCGCACGAGTGTTAGCGCAAGCACACCCACCTGGATCTGAGACGTGATACTTCACTGCTGGCCGCATGAGGAAGCTCAAGGTCGCTCAGCGAACTATGGAAAGGGCTATCCTCGGTAATTCTCTGCATGATAAACTTAGAAATGAAGATATCAGCAGTAGAATCAAAGTAACTTACATAGCCGAACAGATAAGTAAGCTGAAGGTGGCAAAGAACCGACAACCGATGGGAAGAAAAGTTCTCGAGTGACTACCTCATACCAGTAATATCAGTATATGTATGTAGTAGTAGTAGTATGTATTTAATTATACTGATATATCATGGCAACCTTGCAATCAATAACCTACTTTAACGTGTGCTAGAAGAGTGATAATAAACAAACACGTAGCACGTGTCCGTCGTAATAGTACGTTTGCGACACGTGGCCCGCTGCCAAATTGATTTACTGCGTATATGACTTAATTTACTATGTATGGAATCGCTCTTGTGATGTTTCATGTAATACTAGCGATTCGCATGGCTTTGCTCGTGATTTTTGGACCTCGACCACAGCGTCACCTACCGGGGTCAATTGTGAATCTAAAACATTCTCCGAATCAACTTAATCACACACAAGAAATTTCATGAAAATCAGTCCTGAACTTTAGGAGTTCTACATACACACAGCCAGAAGAATTATAAAGACAAGCAGCGATTCGACGCTGCTTTGGTTTCAGGAACTCGACAACGCGCCACCTGAAGAATAGCATGAAAAGCCCAAAGATAAGAACTTTTCAGTTGACCACGTCAGTACCCCATAGTCATATACATAAAAATAATTTATTAAGCTTTAAACTCGCAGTTAGGATATTCAGAAAAATAAAAATCTTACACGGTATAGTAATAAAGTTAGGTAAAACCACAGAAATCTAAATAATAAGGCAAATTTGTGGCTTATTATTTAGATTTCTATGGGTAAAACACTAGTGAGGGTAACGTTCTGTGTTCCTTGCTAAACTATACAATAGCCTGTATTAAGAAGATTCAGATTCATAATAATTTCATCAAATAACCGAAGTCGTTTAGGGGGCAAAGAACTACGAACATACACATACCGACATAGCCGTGGTTACGTCGGGGTAGGATTTTCATCTATTGTTTGTTATTTTCAAAAAGGAATCCGAATATAATATGGCCTAGAACACTTCATGCTCTCTATCTGTTCGTAAAGTTTTATTGCAATCGGTCCAAACATTGCAGTTATAAGCCTCAACAGACAGAGGACTTAGGGACCTTCAGGAAAAGAGCCTACTCCTTTTTAAAAGTGTTGCAGTTGTTCATGGGTGGCGGTAATCACTAACCATCAGGTGAGCCGCACGCTCGTTTGCCTAATCCCCTATAAAAAATAACAGGACAAACAAAGTTTTTGAAAATGCTTATTCATGTCCAAATGGTATGTAAATTTAAATAAGCTCAGCTCAGCCACAGAAGCTTCAATTTTATTTATATGTATTTATACACAATAGCAAATTAAAAAATCTAAAAGATGACACTACTATAATATATAATACCATTCTTGTAAAATTTACATGTTATTTACTTAAGGTTTGTATAAGCTGTTGATTTTTCATAACACAAAAATAAAGTTAAAAAAAGTTAAAGTTACAGCCTATATACGTCCCACAGCTGGGCACAGGCCTCCTCTCATTTCTGAGTGAGTTTTAAGCCCAGGAAGTGTCCGCCGCGCCGCCCCAATGCGTGTTGACGAACTTCACGTGTCTTCGAAATATTTTTTTTATTTTTCAGACATGCAGGTTTCCTCGCGATGTTTTCCTTCCCCGCCGAGCACGTGTTAAATCGTAAAAATAAAATAGGATTGACTCATCAAATATCAACAGCCGTCGAATAGCAACGCAGTGATAAGTCCCAGCCTGAAACCTATAGAGAGTCAGTATAATTACAGGCTGTACGAAACATAGTCCTTAAAGGTGACAACGCATCTATACCCGGTTGATGGATGTATGACCGGTTGATCACTTAGTGTGGGCTGTAAGTTCATCTATCTTCAATTTAAAAAAAAAATAAAAAAAATTACGTCGTTCTTGTACACGAAACAACTATGTAATGAACGCGTAAGTTGAATGCATTAACCTTTTATTAGTATTGATCACGAAGTGAGGTTAAGACTGTGTGTGGGAACTGATGTGGTATATTTTCTACTCATTTTTATTTACGTACGATCGATTTAACTTTGTTCTGAATAATTTTAGTAAACGACTTTGACCTTGCATTGCCTTGACCGAGCCTGACCTTCGTTTTAGATATCGTAGATAGAATTAAGACTAAACTTTGTTTTGTCTTGTGCCTGAACATATAGCGCCATCTGTTGAACATTTTATGCCACACGTATTCACAACATTTTTACAAAATACTCTGGTTTTTATAGTAATTCTTTATACAAATTGAATTTTATTACACGATGTTTAATATAAACTAGTTAAAAGTACGTATTTCATGAAGTAATTAAAAAATATTTACCGTATTACTAGCGCCACCTAGAATCTGATAGCGAACATGTTATGCTATGGGGCCGTTTGTTGTTTTATGAATAGGTTAACGCGTTACACGTGTGTTTTAAAGAATCGTCATGAGATGTCGCTGTAAAACATGTAAACAGCGTGGCAAAAGATGGCGTGACTTTATATTTTCTTTTTACCTTTTTACAAAATCTGTTGTGTGGATGTCTTGCTTTCAATTTTTTTATAGAATAAGGGTGAGAAACGAGCACACAGTCCACCTAATGGTAAGTGGTTGCTGCGGCCCATAGACATCTACACCTCATATACGAATCAAAATTCAAGTGCGTTGCCACCGTGAGGGCTAAGATGGAATGCCTCGTTTCCAGCAAAATGGGTCTCCGTTTCTCTACACTACACTCACCATACGAAACACAGCAGCATTAGGCTGCTATTTTCCGCTGATATTCTGTGAGAGCGTGGTCCTTCCCCGGTCGAGCTGACCCATTCGTGCTACACCTTTTCGCTTCGCTTTCGCACACATCCGCGGCGCCACCAGTGCCGGCCGCACCATCGCGAGTGGCAACCCCTTCTCGGAGAGGACTTCTGCTCTCCCTTCTCCTTCGTTGGTACCTATTTAGACGGTCTCCCAGGGAAAAGAATTCTACCACCTAGGAAGTAAATGTGACGGTAATTATAGGTTTTTTATACGTGGTGGAGCTACGCTGCAGCTATATTAGGTAAAGTCCTAGCACGAATTAGTCGGCTCGACCGCACGCTCTCACAGAATACCAGCGTGAAATAGCGGCTTAATGCTAATGACTGTTGTGTTTTGGTTGGTGAGCGTAGAGAACCGGAAACCCTTTTTATGTTGGTCACACTTTTTAAAAAAAAAAGAATATATATATGGAGTATAGATAGTTCACTACAGTTTTAATCTAAGGAGTTCAATTAAAACTCAAAACTGTAATCCTGTCATAATATGAAAGCTCGTTTCTTTGTAATAATTAATTCCGTCCCGCTGTGAAATGAACGCAACAGAACCTCAAACACGCTTGATTGGCGGGAAATTCTTATGGATAAGTACAAACAAAATACGACCTTGTCGCCTTACCTTAAGTTATAAATATTGCCACATATGTCTTTTCGTGTTTCTCATTTTAAATCCGCTCAAGATTTGAATTTTGTTTTCTAATTCCAATTGGTTTAAACGTTAGCTCTCTACTTTGTGTGATAGGCGTAAGATCTCTTTTTCGTTGGCGCACATTTGTCTTTTTTTAAAAGAACTAGCTGGGGCGTAGATTAGTTATTAATTTTAAATTACTTCAATTAAATATGGCGGGGTTTATGTATTCGTAAATAAAGATTCAAATGGTTATGGTTATTCAACTTAGCTTATACCTACATTAAGTACCAGTATAAAATCAGTATTCATATTTTGATTTATTCAAACATATGTTTTTTTTTCTCTTATTTACTCCAACTATTTCGGAGAGGGTTATGTTTTAAATGTTACTTTTTAATTGTGTTCTGTCACTGGTTTGTGTTGTTTGTATTTTTTATAGAACCACTTTAACACGACTCCACCAAATAAAAAACATAGACCAATTTCCAGTAACATGTAATGTTAAGCAAGGCCGTGTCCGTGCGTTTTCCCTGTTTGCTGCCCACTTTGCTTCTTTAATTCCTGATGCCATATAATCTTGTGGTGATTTAACAGTTATTTCAAGATCCAACTAATTTGTTTTACCTTTTCCGTCTACAAACCAAATGTAAGGTTACTGCGGTTTTCGTGTTCGAAATATTGTATGCCGACAACATTCGTCTGATCTCTCTTTACGTATCATGGTATCGAATGGGTTTTGTTATCAGCGTCGATAAAACGAACGTTCTAGAGCAGTTGATGAAGTTGTAAGGTAGGGCACTCCACCATCAAATTAAATAAAAATGTATTAGAAGTGTTGATATTTAACAACTTAAATTGAGCATTAAAAAAACCCTGAAACAAAATGAGCTGATGATCTTCAAACGGCTGAATCGATTGTGATAAAAACATGGCTAAGAACCACCGCTAGAAAACCTGCTTTTAAATTAAAAAAAAAACTGCACCCTAAACGGTTCAGCCGTTTGAGAGTTACGGTGCCGCAGACAGACTCACATAGCGATAAAACTTATAACACCCCTCTTTTTATGTCGGAGGTTAAAAATGACAATAGCCTTGCGTCTGAATTACCAGATGGAGTATAGGGCTTACCATCATAAGTCGTATTGGTCCGGAAAAACCGCTGGCGATATTAAATTCCATGATGTAATTGTTCGTTCGTGATATCGCCATGCTTCAAGCTACATTTCGACCGAGGAAGGACCGCGCTCTCATAGAATACACACAAACACGAAAACTAGCTTAGTGCTAGACTGTGTATTCATTTGTCACGTTTTTTCTATAAAAATATTACATCTAAGGGTTGGTAGTAGGTTTGTCAGATCGAAAGAACAATATATCTGGGCAAATTTCGAAAAGGATTGTTGTCGGGAGAAATAAATATTAAAAATAGAAGTTTATTTTTTTAATTAAGAGATCACAAAAAGTACTTTAAACGAAACTAATTTAAGTAGATTTAATTTTATGCCAAATTTAATTTGCTTAATTTGTTGTGGCATGTTTTTACATTGGATTTTACTAGAGTTCACCAATTTGGATCGTTTAGTAGTATTCAGAAAATATTTAAAATTCAAACAATTTACTTCAGAGTTTACTTTAATTACTAACTCAGCTTTTGTTAAATCAAAGGCAATACGTTAACTTTCCGAGAAGCTGTTTGTCTGGAGATTTTGAGTTTTGTCGGGAGTCTTGATATAATTTGAAATGTCGGGAGAATCCAGACGCATTTTGCCATCTGGCAACCCTAGTTGGCAATACTGCTTCAGTTTCCCGAAGGGCCTTGGAAGGGCATTGGAGTGGCTATTTTGGTCATATACTGTCTTTATGTCTTTATAAAAAAAAACTACAAATATTACAATTTAGTTAATTTCAACATTAATGTTGTCGTATATGGTAGGTACAATAGCATTTTATCGCGGAGTCGATCGCGTAATTAAACAGGTATACAGATCGATCGAGATATCGCCGTGTTGGGGTAGACGCCATGTTGCCGACACGCATGCGCGCCATTTGCGAATTATCTTTACTTTTTTATTTTTTATTTTAAACTAAAAAAACTGCCAGATGCTTTTTAATAAGTCAAAGCAGTATCAGTGGAAATTGCGGTGTATTAAAAAGACGTTTGAGTATAAACATTTTAAAACACGTTGATTTATTCATGTCATACTATTAAATCCCTTTTGAGGGTGGTTTGGCAATTGCAGTTTCTTATTTTTTAGTTACTAGGGAGATACTGCTGCCTATTTCGTAGTTTATTTCCCTCTGTCACCTTATTGTCATCTTTGGGACACCGTGTACTGGCGTTGTAAGAAATGGAAGTCCGTAGTCTCTACCTACCCCTGTGGTTGAGAGGCGTGGGTGTTTATGTTATGTATGTGTATTATCATACTATTTGTACGTGTAGAAATTTTTAAAACTATAATATTTAATACTTTTTATGTAATCCGTATAGCATTTTATCAACAAATTCTGCAGAATGTTGCCAGTTACAAATTCATGTTATTAAAAAAGAAAAAATGTTACAAATTTTAACGCATATTTTCTTTTGTCCCCAGGACATGGATCTCATCGAGGTGCTCTGGAAGCAGGATGTGGATATGGGATTCTCTCTGGAGGACCCCGTACAGCTGGTAAGTTACTCGAACCTTTAAAAATCTAGCTTTAGCAAAGAATTTTCCATGTAGTGGCGGCGTGGGTGAAATTGCATCATCCTATTTCCTAGGTGTATTTAGACTATCGGAAAAGCTAGAATGAGATGAGGAGTGAGATGGGAAGAGCTTATGTTTTATAATAGATCATGGTATGCTATTTGTTTACGCCAGATGTGGAATACTCGTACCTGCGACTGGAACAAGGAAGTTGCGAGATACCTGGTATTGAGATCGTCCATCGCCTGGCAAGCATACCAATTAACGCAACATTTTGCTATAACAAGAGTGGTCTTTATCCAATGAACCGATGCGAGCTCGTTAAGAAAAAGTAGAAAAAGATTCAACAATAATGATTTTTGTTTTACGTTATCGAATTAATCACTGTGCAGCAGACGGTAAGTGGATACTGCGGGCCATGGACACTTGCAACCAACTTCAAACAAATACGGCTACAGATGCGTTGTCACTTCTGAAAGTCGATTTACACTTCGACAAGTACAGTAGTGAGTTAACTTGCGAACCTGGCAAGTTAAGTAGAAAATCTCGTTTGAACGGCAATTAGCGAGTTAAGTAGCAAGTTAACAATTTAGTTGAACGGGATAGCCGTTCGGTCTATTTTCGGCGAGTTAAGTGCGAAGTGTTGCCCTCCCGCTCATCTCCTGCCACCCGCATCTAAACTCGCCGCTGGTGTGAACACGCGAGTTTAGTTCAGTGCGTAAATTGACAGGAAATTGTACTTTTTTACTGAACTCGCCACGAAGACATTTGAACGCTACTGTCCACTTAACCGTTTACAGTCAACTGCCCTGCAACTAAACTCGCTAATGTACTTGTCGAGGTGTAAATCGGCTTTAAGGAGAAATTTGGAATTCCTTACAGCCTGTGATTATACCAGATTTCTATACCCTTCGAATCGGTTTCCGATCTGAAGAATCAATTTCTGGTAGCGGAAATAGCTAAGATGGTAGTGCCGACCCCACAGAAATCTAAATAATAAGACAATAGAAGTGCCTTCTACTGTCTTTTAATATCGGGACGCGTGTCGCCAGGT
>DWHP01004538.1:0-12505 GCA_018247895.1 Parnassius honrathi
AGCTTTCATGACGAGATTAATTATCTTTCACAAGGGAAGGTTCCTTCTAACCAACTTAGAAAATTAAATCCATTTATAGATGAAGATCAAATCTTACGTGTAGGTGGACAGCTACATAAATCGCTAAGCTATAGTCCACAGGTGAAGATACTGTGCCTGTGGACTATATTCTATCCCTTCGAGTCACATAATCAGCCAGCCAGCTCGCCGAGCCACAGCAGCGCGAGGCAGTCGAAGGCGGAGACCGGTGAGTTACCAGACCCTTGGCTCTTTCCTGAACACTTTTTAAAAGTCATCTCTTATGAGAGTGAAATTGGATGTTACAATTTGTATACATTTTTTATTTTATGGGGCGATTGCGAGGGGTTAAAAATTTATTGAAATTACACTGTTACTGAAATACTATTCATGTATTTGTCGATTTCTCATAAAAACACGTTACATGACCAGAGTTTTTTACAATTCACTATTAATACTGATCCAGATAAATATGTTAGTTACTTTGGACATTAAATTTTTATATATTATTATAAAATTAAAGTTATCCCTTACATTACATCATTTAAATGAATACTTTAGAAGATATCTCAGAATCAAACTCACGCGCAACAAAAAAAAACACGAAGCTTTAACCGGCACGCTTCTACAGCGGCCTCCTTCATTGTCTTGTACATGGAAACCGGCATTTTGCAGAGTTGTTGCTCAAAAATCAAAGAAGCTACGACAAAATTACAATTCAAACCAATGAACGTTAACCAATTCTGATATTATTCATGTTTCTTTTCGATTAAATAAAATAATGAATACACGTCATAAAATTAATATAATATTTTCTTGCTAAGCGTATTTTGTAATGATGGACTACCAATGCCAAAACAACAAACACTAAATCGATAAACCAGTGCCTAAATATAAATGTACTGTAAATTAAACACGTGCGAAGCTGAGGTAGGTTGCTAGTTTATAAATATACAAATAAAATATTATTGCGCGCCATAATTAATGCCTGGTACATGGCGCTAGCGCCATCTGGTATCGAGTAGCAGAACTAAGCTTTCTAGAAAATTCCATCCTAGAACTTTCTACACCTAGTTGGTCGGGACCTGTGGTGACAAGTTGATAACTAACGTAGGTAAAGTAAGATAAGAAACGAGCGAAAAAGATCATGATCAAAAGGTAGTCAAGCTCCACAGACTATACCCAAACCCGGAGTTATACTCAGTAAGGTAATACTGTGAGTATGGTGGGATTGGATGGGCCTCGTTTATTATGAACTTTTACCGCTGGACAAAACCATCGATTCGGATCTCTAGTGCCAACAACTAATAAGACTCAAGCTAGAAATTGATAAAAAACGGCCAAAATTAATCAACAGAAAAGATTTTTCATCATGATTGTTGAAAGAGAACCAGTCGCAAATACAAATATAAAAGCTGTACCTACCTTAGGCTTTTATATCGCGTAGGTACAGCTTTTATATTTGTGACTGGTTCTCTTTCAACTTTAAATGCTTACGCTTATCCTAGACTTTTTACATTATAATGATACACTCTTGTTTTAATTTCGCAATAGCCAAGAAATGAAGAAAACGCTGGACGACCTCAAACACAATCAAAAGTGGAATCACAGCTCCCGTAGTAGCTACAACACCTTCGCTACATGGATCTAACGTGCTACCGTTAGACGGGACTTCTTCATGGCCGGCCTACAAAATCCAGTTCAAGGCTGTCATGAAGGCGAACGGCTGAAATAAAAAAGTCAGGCCATGACTGCTCTCACACTAGGCCTGCGCGACCAAGCCTTAACCGTTCTGGAAGTGGAAGTGACCTACGAGCGGCTCCTTGAGGGATTGGAGGCTAGAAATAGCGACGCTCACCTGATGCACGTCTTTCAGCTTAAAGATCTTGTGCAACGCAGCAACGAAATCCTGCAGCAGTGGGCCCTTGGGGTGGAGAAGCTGATTCGAAAAGCATGCCGGTCTGTACCTGTGCTCACTGAAGGGAACCCGGCGCAGACATTCATTAACGGCATCCGCGACCTTAAAGTCAGAGCTGCTATGAGGCTCGGGCACCATGAGACGCTTAAAGAAGCCTTGGCCAACGCACTAGTGGTGGAAGCCGTGCGGCAGGAATATAGTTCTCATCGCGCCGCGAACTGTAGCTGCTGCAACCTCCCTGGGTAGATCGCATCTGTAGGTCGCAACTGCAATAAAGGATACAGCCCTTGGTGTTATGGCTGTAGAGAAATATTCGGGCCATCTTCGTTGCAACTGCCCTAAGCAAACTATAGAAAGGGAAAATGATCGATATCAAGAGGGCGGTGCGGCTAACAGCAGTGGAACTACTGCAGGAACATGACTTTCTGATTAAACATTGCAACGGGAAATCTCATGGCAACGCAGATGCATTGTCAAGATGACCTTGTCCTAAAAAATGCCAGCGTTGTACTAGACAAGAGGGCAAGGAAATGGTAGCTATTAGGATGCTCAGGATAGACGACCTCAGCAATGAGTGGAAAGACCCTACAACATGCACAGCAGGAAGATTCTGACATCAAACTGATTCAGGAATGGATGAAGGCCAGTGCTCCCAAGCCCAAGTGGAGCGACGCCTCATAGATGAGTTCGACCACGAAAAGCTATTGGGCCCAATGGGATAGTTTGCTGATTCAGGATATATTTCTGTGCTGTAAATGGGAAAATGGTCGAGAAGACGGCTGTCATTTGCAAATGGTTGTCCCTAAAGCTAAAGTACCGGATGTTCTACAGCTGCACCGTAATGGTAGTTCAGGAGGCCATCTGGGAATTAAACGAACTCTACTGAAGATCCGAGAATGGTTTTGCTGGGTCTGGAGGAGGAGGAAATGTCGAGGACTGGTGTCGCAAATGTACAAGTTGTGCGGCTGTAAAGGGACCTCAGATGGTAGAACGATTTAAAAGACAAAGACCTAGCAAAAGTTGTGGAAAATCGGCAACGTGATTGGGACAAGCACTTACAACCTTTTTTGTTGTCATATCGAAGCGCTGTTTACGAAAGTACAAGACACCAGCTTTCGCAAACTTTGGAAGAGAATTACTGCTGCCTGCAGACCTGATCACCGAAATACCACCTGATGGGACATCAGTATATAATCACGCAGTATAACCGATTATGCAAATGACACTTACTATTTTAGAGAAAGTGACAACCAAAGTAAAGTGAAATGTAATCATTTGAAATGTTTCTTTGTTTAATTCTAAAAACATTTTATCAAGCTTTCTATTTGCTATAATTGGAAATAAATCTACAGTGCCTCAAAAAGAATATACAAGTATATTTAATCCATAAATAAAGTATTCTTTCAGCGGTAAAATTATGCAAGACACGGTATTACTCAATTCGTACATTTCAGTGGACACTTTGAGTAAAGGCTTCGACACGAGTGATGAAACCAGACGAAACTGCGCAGAAGAGTCAGTGAGGTGCGGTATGAGGTACGGGGAAACGAAACCATAGCAACAGGCGACGCGCTATCGCCATGTATTGCTCCCTGCGCCCCGTCGCCCGCGCACTTGTGTCGTCTTGCGTATTATCGATATCAAAAGTGTTAGCGACTACCTGTTATACAATATTGAAATTTTTGCGATTATTTTTGAACTTTTGAAAATATGTTGTATAATATTTGCAAATAGACTTTATGAGATTTGTAGAAATTAGGAAGATCTATTGAAAGATGACTGAATCATGTAAGGAAAAAGAGATGTTCAAGTAGTCCCGGAAAAAAAACCACATGTTTCTTCATAAATTTAAGTATATATTTTAAATGAAATACGAAATAATAACATCATTTAACACTGTATTTAATAAGCTTTCTAACAGTGTATTACAGTTCTTTATAATTTAACATCGAAAAAGTTATTAACGATAAAATCACGTATGTCGTCTTGAGACAAAATAGCAAAGTCTTATTAGTTGTTGGCACTAGAGATCCGAATCGATGGTTTTGTCCAGCGGTAAAAGTTCATAATAAACGAGGCTCTTCCAATCCCACCATGCTCACAGTACTACCTTACTGAGTATAAATCCGGGTTTGGGTATAGTGTGTGGAGCTTGACTATCTTTTGATCATGATCTTTTTCGCTCGTTTCTTACCTTACTTTACCTACGTTAGTTATCAACTTGTCACCACAAGTGATCAATTTTTTCTAGCATGGTTCGGTTTCACTACCTTTCAATAGAGAATCACAAGTGAGTACACGATTTATTAGGTTTCTTTCAGTGAACACAAATATCGAGCATTTTTATATATCCAGACTTTTCCAAATGAGTTAAAACTGTTTTGTGGCCGATCTAGCTCCGTTTTTTTTCAAAAATGTCATTGACTAGAGCGAGCTGCATCTTTGACATCAAAATTCCCGGACTGAAAACGCATGAACCATCTTTGTGCTACTCTTACTGACACTTCATTAGGTCCATAAAATTCATACACATTTTTTGCAGCTTGTGTCGTATTTTCCCTTTATTGTAATAAAACTTCAGGATGTATCAAATTTCTTCGTTAGATTCACTCATTTTGGCGGACAGAAAAACAATTGAAAAATGGTTGGAAAGTGTTTTATTTGCTCTTTCTATTTATATTGACATCGAACAGATACAAACAGTACAACCAAAAATATTTTTCTTAATTTTTATACAAACAAAATACGAAGAAACTTTTTCCCGGACCTATTATGAAACTCACGAAATAGCTTGGAGAAACCTGACTGAGTTTTCTTGTTGATTTCAGTTAAGTTCTCTTAAATTAAATTTCATATAGGAGTCAATCTATGGGGGAGGCTTTTGTTTAGTGTTGGAATTTGGAAAGGCTGTAAGAATGACGATGATGATAATGAAATTTAACGGTACGCCAATAATTCGAGTTGGATCTGCTTTACTAATGAATTTAATAATCGTAATAAATCGTAATTTTAAGATATAATTTATTACGTGCTCGGATGTAAAGGAAAACATCGTTAGAAAACTTGCATGTATGAGTAATAAAACATTTCAGGAACCGTGAAGTCCGCTAACAAGTTCCGGAGTAGAGCGGGGCTTTAAGTGTCCAATAAATGAGCCCAAAAGTAGGACGTATACTGGCTGTTTTTCCTCTTTCTGTGACTTGGTACTTCTATATTTTATTGTTTCATACTTTTTCTCAACTAATTTCAATAAATTAGTATTCGTGTATCATAAAATTTTGTATGTTCAGTAGCAACAATACAAGACAGTACCTAGCGGTGCTAAACGCCATTTGGTATTTATTCTTTATTTTGTTTATATAAGAGCGGCAAACGAGCATACGACTCACCTGATGTTAAGTGACTACCGCTGCTCATGAACAACTGCAACACCAGGCGAATTACAGATGCGTTGCCGGCCCTTTAGAAAGGAGTAAGCTCTTATCTTGAGGGTTCCTAGGTCGTAACGGTTCGGAAAAATCGCCGGTGGTAAACTATTCCTCGGTGGTCGTACGCGGAAGAAGACTCCTAGTGAAACGTACAATGGTGGACCGCCAAGCATCCATATGGTGTGCATGGTATTGGGAGGTTTGCGGCGTAGTGCATTCATGAAATTTGGCGGCTGGGATTGATCCGAACAATTCCTCAGAGCACTCTCCGTGGTATATGCGAAAGAAATTGCAAAGAGATGCAACATTTCTTCGCAGCGCCAGTGAATCGATCCGATCGGAAAGCACTCGGTCGTCAACGATTCGAGCCGCTCTGCGCTGGATGCGGTCAAGTGGAAGGAACTGACACTTGGGAGCCCCAGCCCAGAGATTGTAACAATACTCCATGTGCGGTCCAAACCTGCATCTTGTAAAGTTGCAGGCGGTGTGCCGGCATGAAATACTGTCCCGCTCTACTGAACACGCCAAGTTTTTTAGAGGCCAATTTGGCTCTTCCAAGTGACCACGAAACTGCACGTAGCTCGATATGTCGACGCCGAGGATTCCGATACCGGCTGAGGTAAAGTAGGGTAAGGTAAGGGGAGTGCCTTGAAACTAAGGAGATACGACAAAGGGGTTCTTTTTGGCAGTTAACGCGCAAACTTGTGTCTTCTGGGGGTTAAACTGGACTAGATATAGTCGCACCCAATCCGAGACTTAGTTCAGCAAAGACTCTACTACAGACAGGAGTGTGTCCCGGTACTCGGAGACGTTTTCCCGTGAAATATTAGCACGGCTGGTGTACAGACCATCACGAGCGCTGTCATCTGTATAGCAATGAATGTTACGGGTTTGCAACATATCATTGACATGCAGAAAAAACAGCGTTGGTGATAGCACGCAGTCTTGTCGAACGCCAGCATTAATGTTTGTAATCGGAGCTTTCACCGTCTACAACGACCTTGATGCTCCTATCTGCAAGAAAGCTGGTGATCCAATTGCACAATTTCTCGGGAAGCCCATAGGAAGGGAGCTTCGAAAGAAGCGCTTTGTGCTAAACCCGATCGAAGGTCCTTGCAATGTGCAAAATAACGGCCAATGCCTACCCTTTGGACTCTACTGCTGCCGCCCATCTATGAGTCAGGTAGACCCGATTATCACCAGCTGATCAACCACGACAAAAACCGTATTGGCGATCACTAATCAGCTGGTGATCCTCAAGGTACCTCATGAGCTGGCAGTTTACAATAAATTCCATTGTTTTGGAGAACAAGGAGGTGATGGCGATGGGCCTGTAGTTGGATGGGTCTGAACAATCGCCATTTTTAGGGATCGGATGGACGAAAGCCATCTTATATGATTTTGGGACTACGCCCATGGAGTAGGAGTACCGGAACAGACGCGTTAAAACCGATGCCAACTCTGGAGCACACGTCCTCAGCACAATTAGGGGGATACCGTCAGGCCCACTCGACTTGTGGATGTTCAGGGAGAGGAGTGCTTTGCCAACCGAGCGCTGTGTGAACCGCATCTCCGGCATGGAGCACTCACACCGCGGAATGGTCAGCGGCACACTCCCCCCGTTATCAAGAGTCGAGTTGGACGCAAATAAAGAGCCTAGCAGCTCGGCTTTCTCCTTTGCGGCATGGGCCAGTGAGTCGTCCTCCCTGTGCAGAGGTGGAGGAGATGGTTTACAGAAATTCCCATGGACAGCCTTGGCGAGAGACCAGAATGCACGGGTTTTATAAGGAAGGTTAACTAGTTTCTCGCCAATTCTACCTATGTGCTCTGACTTTGCCTTGGAAATGACTCTTTTGAAGGACCTGGAAGCGGAATTATACTTATTTTTTAGAGCGCAGGTGTTTACATCTCGGGACGTTGACGCCTAGGCTTGGTAGAACTCCTGCTTATAGAATGATGTTATTTTACAGGAGCGACCAAACCATGGCTGAGATTTGCCTCCGATGGGCACCACAGAGGAAGGAATAAAAAGTTCCATACCCTGAAGTACCACATCCGCGACGGAATCAGAAACAACTTAGGGATCGTCCGGCGGGAAGTAAACCCGTCCCCAAGGG
This sequence comes from Parnassius honrathi, assembly GCA_018247895.1. Lineage (NCBI taxonomy): Eukaryota > Metazoa > Arthropoda > Insecta > Lepidoptera > Papilionidae > Parnassius > Parnassius honrathi. Next base: position 7,482 of record DWHP01004538.1, read on the forward strand.
TGGGATGCAAAGAGCTGCAGAATGCAACCGCGATTTTAGCATGAGTGGAACCACACTCAGGACAAGACAAGACAATGGTCCGACGTGCCTAAACGGGCGTCGACGGAAATCTGATATCCGACTAGATGAGAGGTCAACAGAAGGTCCAACAAGGAAGATGCATGATCCTCCACATCTGGAATCCGCGTAGGCGACGTAACCAGTTGTGTCAGACCATATACCATGGCAAAATCATTGACAGATCTCCCCGCATGATCGGTTGAACGTGAACCAAGCCATTCGGCGTGGTTGGCGTTGAAATCGCCGAGGATTACGATCTCTGCGGAGGGGATCTGCTGTAGCAATGGATCTGTAGCCATTTGAACGTGGTCGAGGAGTCGGTCTGTTTCGGCATTACCGCTATGAGACCTATAAAGGCATTCGTAGACGCGCGGATGGTCGTCGCTTTCTACGCGTAGCTAAAGGATGGACAAGTCCGAACCTTCAAGAATGCCGAGGCGTCGAGAACAGATGTCCTCTCTGACGTATACGCAAACTCCATCCCGAGGGACAAAGGATAACGTGGCAGGGGTCGCCTCGGTCTTGGTGCTCAGCTTGCTTCGAGCAGTTGTTGTCTTGAGAGGATTTTGCCCCCCCTCCCCCACGACAGCCTGAGCACCCACGCTCAGGAGTGGAGTAACTTGGTCGTAGATGCTCAGCGAGGGATTCTCCAGGGGTGCTAATACCTTCCTGGGGTAGAACTTCACTCAATTCCGCTATCATGTTGTGGAGGGGGGGAATTGGGCCTCCAGCCACCTACACTCACCAGACGAAACGCTGAAGCAGAGTTTTCACTTCACGCCGGTAATCTGTAAGATCGTAGTACCACCCCGGTTTGAAGTACGACCCATACGTGCAATAACAAAGCTGCCGCGTGGTTCTACCACTGTTATTGATGAGCACTTTTTCGGCGCCGCTATAGATATTTTTCTATCTTTTTTGTTGATCTGAGGTTTTGGGTTGTAATTGTCTCTAGTATTAACCCTTACTGTACCATAATATCGTAAAAGTCGGGTCGTCGGGTACGGGTCGATTAGGTCGAGTCGTAAATCAGCAACCGCGCTGATCATAAGGTCCTGGGTCGAATCTTAGTTCGGGCCAAAATCAGTTATTGGGTTTTCAAACTTCCTTCCTATTGGCATCCTAAAAATTATGCAATTGGATCACCAGTTTCCTTGCTGATCGGAGTACTAAGGTTGTAATAGATGATGGGTGCTCTAATTACAAGCCTATTAGCGCTTGTTTCATAAGGCTGCGTGCTATCACCAACGCTGTTTGCAAACCGGTAACATTCAGTGCTATGCGGACGACAGCACTGGTGATGCTTTATACACCGGCCGTACCAATATTTCTCGGGAAAATGTCACCAAGTAGCGGAACAAAATTGTGTCTGAAGTCGAGACAAAGTCTCGGATTGGGGGCGATTTAATCTAGTCCAGTTCAATCTCCAGAAGACCCAAGTTAGCGCGTTTACCGCTAAAAAACACATTTGTCGTATCTTCACAGTTTTAGGGCACTCCCCTTGACGCCTTTGCTAGCATAGAAATCCTCGACGGCAACATATTGAATAATGTGCAGTTTCATGGTTACTTGGAAGGGAAGGCCAAATTAGCCCCTAAAAAGCTTGTCGTGCTTTGAAGGGCGGAGCTGTATTTTATGCCGGCATACCGCTTGCATCTTTATAAGCCATATTTGATGTGTGTGTTGGTCATATTTCAGCTTCTCATGGAATACTGTTCTCATCTCTGTGCTGGCTTGGTTAGGGCATCTCAGTGCCGACTCCATTCACTTGACCGAATCCTGTGAAGAGCGACTCGAATCGTTGACGACCGAATTCATTCTGATTGGCTCGATTCACTAGGGCTGCAAAGAGATGTATCATCCCTTTGCATTTTTTATCGCATCTAGCACGGGGAGTACTCTGAGGAATAGTTTGGATAAATTCCAGCCGCCAAAAATCACGAACGTGCATCGCGTCAAAACTCCCGATATCATCCACAACATCTTGATGCTTGGCAGTCCACCACTGCGCGTTTTATTAGGAGTTTTCTTTCTCGCACAATTTCTTGGCGGAATCATTTACCACTAACGATTTTTCCAGGCCGATACGACTAAGGGACCTTCAAGAAAAGAGCTTACTCCTTTCTAAAAGGCCGGCAACGCACCTGCAATTCGCCTCGTGTAGCAGTTCTTAATGGCCAGCGGTAGTCGGTTACCATCAGGCGATGCTCGTTTGCTCCCTCTTCTATAAAAAAAATTGTTCTAGTACAATCATCACTGATTATACCACTATACACTGACTTATACCATACATACATATAGTAGACCATCTAATAATTTCCACTTAGTAGCTTCTAACATTGGTGTTAAGACATAGAGAATAGAACTTTTATTACACTAGAATTAAAACCCTGCTATTATGCTATTCTTGTTACTAAAGTATTGTATGTTAATTAAGGAAGAGCGTGTTTTTCCTATCACAAGTATTTAAAAATACTTAAAAGGAGAACTCTAATATACTGCTATGATTGTAAATTTTTTGTCACAGAATAAATATTTTTGTATAAATAATATTGATTTAAAATTTTATTTTATATTCTATTACCTTCGGTTATTATATATGAAGCCATTTATTATTATATGAAACTTTCAATTAATATTAAAACCTTTAAACATTCGGATGGAACACAGATTATCCCCTAATAGGGGGTAATCTGTTCGATGGAATTATATCATAAGGAGTAGGTATCAATCATTTAAAAACTTAACCTATTTTTCCACTCTTACAAATAACATATTGTAAAACCTATTTCCTGTTGAAATCGTTTAAAAAGTATTGTATTAAATGCGCTACTAAATAATGCTAAAATCATGTTAAACTTCTCGAAACACTTACGTATACACATTTTTCTTCATTATTTCATTATAGGTCCTTTAAAGTTAACTGCTACTTATGCAAATAAAACCACGCAAATTATTTTAGAAGCACAAGACAGTGTTGCAGATGGTTTCGGCGACTCCTAAAATGTACACAAAGCTTCGTTTTTCTTTCTTTATTTAGTCTGAGCCATTACGAGCCTCTCGGTAGAGAGTATTATTGTTCTGCTTAAAATCATATAAATTGTAACACTGGATTTTTTTATTACAATAATAAACAAAAAGGAACATAAACAAAAGAATTAAAATAAAACCCCTAAAATCCCATGATCTATATTGATCATTTATTTTAAAAAAAAAGAAAATATTATTTATAAATTACACTTGCGATAATATGCTTTTCTCAGATTTTCAGCCAACTTGTTCATAAATTCGAAAGTTTCATAGTAATCTTCTCTCTTTACATTATTCATGCCCTTGATACAAATCGCAAGGTCCTTGGTCATTATTCCAGATTCAATGGTATTAATGCATACACTTTCTAATGTTTCAGCAAATTTCTTAAGCTCAGTATTATTATCAAGTTTGGCACGATGCAAAAGACCTCGGGTCCACGCAAATATAGAAGCAATTGGATTAGTCGATGTTTCCTTGCCTTGCTGGTAGAAACGGTAATGTCTAGTAACAGTTCCATGGGCTGCCTCAGCCTCGACAGTTTTACCATCTGGGCATATCAACACTGAGGTCATAAGACCTAAAGATCCATAGCCTTGAGCTACAGAGTCTGACTGAACATCTCCATCATAATTCTTACAAGCCCAAACAAATCCACCTTCAGATTTCATAGCATAAGCAACCATGTCATCAATAAGTCTATGTTCATACCATATTCCAGCAGCCTCAAACTGTGATCTGTAGTCCTTCTCATAAATTTCTTGGAAAATATCTTTAAAACGACCATCATACTTTTTTAGAATAGTGTTTTTGGTACTGAGATACAGTGGGTACTTTCTGTCCAAAGCAAATTTAAATGAAGAATGCGCAAAATCAACAATGGAAGCATCAGTATTAAACATACCAAGCGCAACACCAGGACCTTTAAATTCATTGACCACGTATTTAATAGGCTCCCCAGAAGGAGGGGTCCAGGTAAGTTCCAGTTTACCTTCTCCAGGAACAACAAAATCTGTCGCTTTGTATTGATCAGCGTGAGCATGACGGCCAATAATTATTGGTTTTTCCCACCCAGTTACCAGACGAGGAATGTTCTTACAAATTATAGCTTCTCTGAACACGGTACCACCAAGAATGTTTCTAATTGTGCCATTAGGGCTCTTCCACATTTTTTTCAGCTTAAATTCTTCGACTCTCTTTTCATCAGGAGTAATTGTGGCACATTTAATGCCAACATTGTATTTTTTGATAGCATTAGCACAGTCGATGGTTACTTGGTCTTCAGTTTTATCACGGTATTCGATACCTAAGTCGTAAGTATGTAACTCAATGTCCAAAAATGGCAGAATAAGCTTATTTTTAATAAGATCCCAAATAATTCTTGTCATCTCATCACCAAGCACGTCAACAACAGGCCCTGCCTTAATTTTCGACATTTTGATATCTGTAATGAAAATTAAAAATTGTGACTTATATATTTTTCATATTAACAACATTATTCATTTACGCACGGTTTCTTTAGGGTGATGAAAACTCATAATTTAGTATTATAGGTAAAAATAACACTAGGAGTTTAATTTTTTTTCAAATCAATCTCCTTTCGAGATATTTGTCCTTAAAATATATCGCTATATGGGTGGTACCTACCCATAGATAGATTTAGTATAAATTGACGTTAGGTCAATGTCAATGTCTGCCTATGTTAATAGTGAACATTTGAATGAAGTTTTTTCCTCATCCTTGTTTAAATAAACTACTTTGCTTATATTACTCCTGAGCAGTCTAAACGTAATTCCCAAAGTTTTTGTTGATTTTTGCAAAGTTTATGTTATAATATACCATCAAATGCACTGAACAATTTAGTAAGAAAAAGATACTTTTGTTTGTTATTTTAAAATGTTAAAATGCCGGACACCCTTATTTTCTTGTCTTAG